>CM071931.1:79443068-79722736 GCA_016081115.2 Rehmannia glutinosa | reverse complement strand
TTGCTCCGATTATGAAATACCTGACTCGCCAAAACTATTGCCGATTTGTTATCAACATAAATCTCGTTGGATCTTCTTGTGACATGCTTAATTTTTTTAACAAATTCCTCACCATATTGCATGACTAACACATGATGTAGCTGCCACGCACTCACCTTCATGTTGAAATAGTGACTATTGGTTGTTTCTTCGATGCTCAAGTGAAACAAAGATTTCATGAAAAATATGGCGGGTTATTGTACTTTTTCGATCATCGCATCTCCCGCCCAATCACTATCACTATACCCAACAAGCTTATAATCATTAGAAACCAATAAAACAGACCAAAGTTGATTGTACCTTTTAGGTAACGAAGAATTCTTTTGGCTGCCTTGAAATGTGTGGTGGTTGGATTTTCCATATAGCGACTCACAAGTCCAATCACGTAAATATCGGGGCCTTGTACAAGTTAAGCACCTCAAACACCCAACTAGACTTTTGGAACAGTGTTGGATCCACTTTATTTCCTTCATCATCCTTGCACAATTTCAATCCATATTCTACTGGTGTGTTTATTGGATTGCAATCATCCATCTTAAACTTCTTCGAATCTCTTTTGTGTAGCCTTCTTGTGAGATGAATATCCCATCATCATTCTCGCTTGATTTCGATTCCGGTAGTGAGCCATCAACCCAATGTCGGTCATTTCGAACTCCTTTGTCACTTTCTTGAATTTTTGGAACAAGCCTATATTGTTCCCTGTAAAATCAAATCATCAACGCACAAACAGACAATTAAAACATCATTATCCTTGTTCTTGATGTAAAGAGCATGTTCGTAGGGACATTTGGTGGTTTTCTCTTGCAAGTATTTGTCAATTCTACTATTCCATGCTTCCTGCCTATTTCAATCCATAGAGTGCTTTCTTTAACTTCAAGACTTTATCTTCTTGTCCGTGAACCACATAGCCCCGGGTTGTTCAATGTAGACTTCTTTCTTGTTGGAATTGGTCTTTGAGAAATCGGGTGTTGACCCGATTTTGACCAATTAATTAAGTGGTTTCCATTTGTGAAAAATGGAATTAAATTATTTGTAAAAATTATACTAAAAGAGTAGATGAGAATAGCATTTGGAATTTCTCAAAACCGGTTCCGTTGAATGAGAAATTAATGCTAGAAGTTAGTCACTTATTGGTCGGGGATCTGGGAACAATAATTGGTCGTCGAATTCCATTTGCTTCACAAAACTCTTGGAATTCCTTCAAGTGAATTCTTCTCGATCGATTCGCATGGCTTTAATGTGAAGACCACTTTCTTTCTCCACTTTAATAGCCTTAAACTTTTTTTGAATGCTTCAAACACTTCTAACTTCCTTTCAAGAAATAAACCCAAGTTTTTCTTGAAAAATCATCAATGAATAGTATAAAGTAATTACTTTTACCGAATGAATTTGGCTTGATAGGACCACAAACATCGTCATTGTATGAGCTCAATCGGCTTTTGGAATCGGAACATGACTTTTTAGGAAAGTTTTTGCCCGACCGCTTCCCAAGTAAACATCCTTCACAAAGTTGATCGGGATGGGCCGATACAAGGTAAAACCTCTCACCATATTCTTCTTGGATAGTAACTTGAGTCCTCCAAAGTTGAGATGTCCAAATCTTAGATGCCACAACCATGATGAATCTTCATAGCACATCTTGAGACACTTTGCTACATCGGTTTGAATGTTGAGCGTAAACATTCTATTTTTGACATAGGTACCGACAATCAAGTTATTCATATTGTCTCTTATAGAAAGGTTATTGTCTTTCAAATGAATATCATAACCTTTCGCTAAGAGTTGTCCCCGCACTCAATATATTTGTTTTCATGGTGGGTACATAATAAACATTAGAAATAAATTGATGTCTCCCATCTTTCAAGCGAATAAGGATTGTACCTTTTCCTTTTACGGCTACTTTAGAATCATCACCGAAAGAGACATTGCCACTTACAAATTCATCAAGTTCTACAAACATTGTTAAGTCTCCCACACATATGATTGCTAGCACACTATCTAGGTACCATGTGTCATCTTGACCTTCACCGTTATCGCTCGTTTAGTGTTAGATGCAAAACATTAGCACCATCTTCTTTCTTTTCTTCCACCAAATTGGCTCTCTCATTAACTCGAGTATTGGGATTTCTACAATCTCGGGCGTAATGACCAAACTTTTGACAATTATAACATTGAACTTGAGATTTATCATACCTTAGTATGAATTTCCTCTTCCACCGCTTCAGGAACTTTCTCCTCGCATATAGTTGTTGTTGTTGAAATTATTGTTTGAATTCCAACCTCGTCCACGACCTCGACCTCTTCCTTGTCCACGACCTCTTCCACGTTGACTTCTCGTTATTGTGGAAGTCTTCTTCATTCTTGGTTGGCGACTGGCTTAAGGAGTTGATCCGCAACACCCTTTTCTTCTTCTTTTCTTCATGGGCTTGCATGAACCAAGAAGTTGTTCAATTGTCATAGTTTCGAGGTCTTTAGTTTCCTCGATGATAGTTGTAATACTATCAAAATTTGCATCAAAATATCGTAAAATTTTCTCCATAATGACTACATCTTCTAGTTTTTCACCATTTCTTTTTAGTTGATTAGAAACGGTCAAAACTCTAGAAAAATGAAAACAAGTTCACCTTTCTTTCATTTGCGTGAATCAAACTCTCTTCTCAATGTTTGTAGTCGTACCTTTTAACTTTATCTTCTCCCTTATAAGAGACTTGGAGCTTATCCCACACTTGTTTAGCAGAAGTAACACTTGAGATTTTCTCAAATCCATCATCATCTAAAGCTTGGTAGATGAGGAAAAGAGCCTTCTTGTCTTTCTTTCTCGAGTCCTTCAAACTATACTTTTTCTGTAGAGGATAGTGTTGACTCGTCTTTAGTCTCTTCATAGCCTTTTTCCACGACTTCCCATACGTCACGTGCTCGAGAAGTGCCTTCATTTTGATACTCCAGTTTTCAAAGTCGTTTCCCTTAAGTTGTGGAACTTGGAATGATGCCACGCTCGCCATGTGAATTGAAGATTCTGACTAACAATGAATCGAAAAAAATCTTGGATTTTTTTACTTGGTCAACGGTCAACCCTTGGTCAACTATCAACTTGACTTGGTCAACTCTATGAGTTGACTCAATACTCTCAACCCGATCTCACTATGTATAAAATCTCAAGAAATTATTTTCTGACGTGGAAGATCATCAAAGCCGCAACCACAGAGCATACTTAGAATTTCACGAGATTTTATAACCGTGGCTCGATGCCACTTTGTTGGAAATTTACCACTCAAAAGACATAATTTTATTGACCACTCAAATATTACAAGACACACCTCACCATAACTTCACTCAAACTCAAATATTACTTAGAAGTTTTGCTTCTCACTCACTTGTTTTTCTTTCTTAACTTGATACAAAATAAAACCACCAACACCACATATTTATACTAAAACTTCATCTAGATCAATGGTTAAGATTGATTCTCACCAACCTTAATCCAATGGTTATCTTTTATTTTCATCTACCACATTCACCTACCACACCAACAACTTAAAATCAACTACCAAACTCACCTACCACAATTAATCATAAAATAAGTTTATAATTCAACACGCCTGTAGACCCGATTTTTGGCTAACTTTTTGGCTTTAGCGGGCGCTTGACCGATTTTTGGCCGGCGATTTTTTCACCGATTTGGAAAAATCGATCGGCTAGGGACGCCTAGCGCCTTTATTCGACCGCTAGGCCGATTTCACAACACTCTTTGTGTGCCTTTAACACCCCCATTTTGTTGCACTAAGTCCTACATTCCAACATTATAAATTGATACCTTGAAAGATGATTTAACTTAATTTAAGGATTTTAACTAGAAATATATTTCGGTTAATCAACTTAAGATTAGGAGTTTTCACCTTAAAAGTGGATGGGATCTTCTATTCCAAAGCCGTGTTTCATCTCCTATTCAAACCGTGTGGATGATTGACACGTGTATTACGCTTACCATGTTAATTTTCAAGCATAAATCAAGCGAAATTGCATAGGTTCTAATATGGTAAGTGTAATACATCTCATCAATCATCCACACGGTTGGAATAAGAGATGAAACACGGCTTTGGAATAGAAGATCCCATCCGACTTAAAAGAGGGTTTAACTTAATTTAAGAATTTCTATGGCACATGAAGCATGAGATCATGTTAAAAAGGGATGGTAATTGCTTAAGGGTTCAAAGTTATATTTATTTTTGTTAAAATCACAAAAACATCCTAGAGAGATTTATATTCGAACACATTTTTATCTCTTGATTTCAAATTTATATCTTCCTTTATTCAATCATTTGTAATTTGTTAATTAATTAGATTCTTTTTTTTTTTACAAAACAAACATCTGAAAATTGATAGATTAGATAACGAAAAGACGGTAATTACTAGTACTCATAATCCTCGTGGGAATGATACTGCAAACTAAACTATAATATAATAGGTACACTTGCCTAAAAATTTTAAAATAACTTTCGAGCCATCAATTATCTTTTAAAATTATAAATATTCTCGAGACATTTATTTTTAACTTACAAAATTACACCATCAAAGGCGTCAAGAAGACGGTACGTATTTACTAGGTAATTAAATAACAAACTTTAGGGAGTATTTATAATTTGTGAAAGATAACTCAATTTTTTTTTTTACAATTAAGCTAAACCTCAAAGTAGTTTTTGTAATTATTCCCTACTTTCTTTTTTAAATTACTATTTGTACCAGTCCTTTTAAAGTTTAAACAAATGGCTAAAAGAAAAATGCTATAGCTAGCTGGCATTCAAGATAAATTTATTTATTTCCCTTCTTTTTATTTATTTAGAAGCAGACAAACTGCAGTTGAAGAGGTCAATGGGATACTTTGTTTTTTTAATGAATGCTTTAAGTTTTCTTAATATTGTTTGTGAAAAACTAAAAATATTGATTTTGTCCAAACATGGCAGCAAGAAAACTTAGCCAATAATAAACTAAGGCATATTACACACTGAAGTCACATTGTTAGTATTATTCTTTTTTTGCTGGAGCTTTTGGACTTGTTCCTATGAGAATCTTTGTACTTTCTTTTCATATTTTGGATTTTTCTACTTCGTTTTAGACTTTGTTCTCCAAGTGGGATTTATTTTTTGACTGCTGCAATTTTTAGTCAAGCTTGTTCCCACTATATATAATAATATAAATTTACTTCCTTTAATTTGCTTAATTAGAGTCATTGATGACGGCTCATTTTAACCAATTAATTATGTTAACGTACACTTATTATTTAATTGGACTTTGAAAGATAAATTTGTTGATAATTTGATTATAGAGAAGCATTTTTATCAAAATTCGTAAATAACACTGAACACAGTTAAATTGCAATTTTAGTAAAATGGTGTGCATGGCTATATGAAGTTAGCGGTAATAGTCCTGCGATAATTAAAATTTGCGAAAAACTTTCATAACCCTCTATTTTAGTCATTTGGTCGTGGAAAGTTGGAAAATTTGACAAAAAGTCTACGTGTCCACGTTTACGCCGCCTTCCAATCGATGTGGATATCAATTTTAATTTGTTACTGTGGACACACTCCAACCGGGGATGGATATTCGATATATTGGATGAATAACATATATACAATCGTGACATTATCTTATACACATTTTATTTATCCGATGTTTCCAAATGCTTTTTTTTCCGGAGCTTTTGTCTGAATATACATGTCAACTCACTTAATTAATGTCCACATTATGATTTCTAAAAAAAATAATGTCCACATTAGTGAAATTAATTTCTACATCAACATGTTTGGACGAAAGTGCAAAACGTGAATTTTTTGGCAAATTTTCATCTCTAGCTACTAAATGACTGGAATTGAGAGTTTTTAAAAGGTACAAGGCTGTTTTTGCAACAAATCGTGATTTTAACAGAACTTTTATTGCCGAACTCCTATAGTTGCAGGACTAAAATAGCAAATTAACTTGAAATTGATGAGTCATTAAATTAAAACTAAAATTAATACAAACATGAAGTCAAAATCTTTGAGACTTGCAATTTTATTTTCTATCATTGAACATATTGGTCAGCTTGAAAATGGTTTGTATTCGAATATGATCATATTCTAAATATTATTTATTAAGTTTTTATTAATTATTCTTATGTGTATATTTTTCCAGGAAAAAAATCTTATACGTGGTGTATAAACAATGCAAAAAATTAAATAATTGAAGGTCGTAATCAGCTGCAGGCAACTTAAAAAAAAAATATGTTGCGTGAATTACCCAATTTTTCGTTTATTTTTCTGTCGTAAGAAAATCTGCATTGATTTTAGGACAAGGACAACAAATCAATTTTGGACTGATGGCATCACAATCACTAAACAGTGATTGTGTTAAAATATAGGAAATATTGTCAGAAAGACTGAGATTATCAGATTAACATGATCAAAACCAAATAAAATAAAATAAAGAACCATAGTCCCTGTAGATGCATGTCCTCATTATTTTCTTATATATCTGATTGAATATAAAAATTGGAATAATAATTAATACTCTTACATATATACTGTACATTGCATTAATCAGATCAACAGAAATCCACTAATTTTTCAGGGTTGATGGATTCAGATTTCTTGAATTCAGGAGATGGATTCTCTAGTTTCCATGAAAATTAAAATTAGGAATAATTACAAAAACACCCCTAAAATTTAGCGTAATTACACAAAATCCAGCTTATCTTTTAAAATTACAAATATCCCTTATATTGTTACAAACACTCAGCCTTGAGCTTTGTATTTCCCTAACAACTACCCCATCTTCAGGGGTGATTTGCACGATAGAAACAAATGTTAACAAGGTATATATAATTTTGAATGATGATTGAGTCTTTTTGTAATTTGGCTAAACTTCAAGGACAATGTTCAAAAAAGCGTTAGGCGCTAGTCGGACGGCGATTAGGGCCTAGCGCCTAGGCGGAGCCTGGGCGGGGTTAGGCGGGGCCTAATTAGAAGAATAACGTAGGCAAACATAACGTGGCGGAGATTTCAGAACAGTGCTTTCAAGGTAGTTATAATTATCCCCAAAATTAACATCAGAAAGGGTGCATTAAAGGTTGCAGTTAATGCAGTGAAAAATATTTGCAAACTCTAAAAACAAGTGATTCTCGGCTTGTAGAAACGCAGAAAAACTAATAAGATTCACTTTTTTTTAGAATTTGCAAACACTCCCTACGTACTAAAACACGTCATTTCCAAAACAAAATTGCAAATTAAGAAGAGAAGATGTTTTTCTACTATGTACTTTCTTAAAATATGTTTTTCATCAAAATCCCAAAATAAAAAGAAAAAAATAAATAACATTTCCCCACAAATTAAACAGATTCTAGGACTACTCCAAAATTTTAAAATCATACCATACCATTGATAAAAATCTCCATCAGATCATATCATTGATTCAACATTTCTTCTTCTGTCTTGATCTCATCCACAAAGAAATAATTGAGATTATTATTGCACATATTATTAGTGCTAATCAGCTCCTTAATCTCCTCAATACTGCAATCCACTGGATTCTGATCACTAAAACAAGTAGTCCCATTTGGTGAATATCCATAATTTGTAGTACCAAAAACGAATTTCTGATTTTCATCAACCCCATTGTTGCTGAAATAATTACTCCCATCAGATGAAGTACTACAGCTGGCTTCACCACCTCCAAATGTAAGGAAATTATTGTAATTATTAGAAATTGGAGTTGTGAAATTGGGGAAATTATGGGCTCATAAAAAGCCCTAATTGGGGTGGTGTAACAATTTTCATAAGGTGATGGTAATATTTGTGAATATGGAGATGATGTGGGGTTTTGGGGAAAGGAATTATTGGGTGGTGGTGGGTACATGGTAGATTGGTGAGGCCTCGTTTGGTATTGGGTAGAAGATGGATTAATTAAGCCTAGCTGGAGTTTCTTTTTGAGCTTTGTGTTCCAATGGTTTTTGATATCATTGTCTGTTCTGCCTGGTAATTGAGCTGCTATTATAGACCACCTGCAATATTATTTTATTTTTAAATTTTTGTGATGAGAAATTTGAATGTGTAAAAATTCCATAATTCAAAAGATTAGTGACATATTTGAACTTTTATTTAACTGAACCAGATTTCATCAAAAGATATAGGGAAAGTAATTTATCTGGTCATGTAATTTGGACTATTTCGAGACATAGTCCTTCAAGTCGTAGTCACCTTTAAATTTTTGTCGAATATCTTTTGAAAATTTAGACATTTAGTCATATTATTACTCAAATTGTATAATTTTATGCAAAATTGCTGACTATAGTTGATCAAGATCAAGCTTGTAAAAAATTGGGATTTTGGTAATTTGACGCAAAAACTGACACCAAAACATTAAATTTTCTAAATTTTGTGTGTCAAATTTTGACCAAATCACAAAAATCCCTTAATTTCTTATACACATTAACACCAAATCAGTCTTGGTTAGCAATTAAGGTATAATTACACAATTCTCGTCAGAATTGGACTAAATTTCCAATTTATTTAATATGTTGGACCAAAATTATTATTTGATTTTTGTTAAGATGAGAAATTTAAATGTGTAAAAAATTCACAATTTAAAAGATTAGTGACATATAATTTGAACTTTTATGTAACTGAAACATAATTAGTTTGTTGCATCAAAAGATCTAAATTAAATCTAGCATGTGCTCAAATGCTAATGCACCCTAAGAATATATTTTTCTTTTTAATTCTTCCTTCTTCCTTTTTGAAAAAAAAAATAACTTTATTATTGTTATCCAAGGGGGCGAGTGGGGGCTGCTGCCCCCAAAATTTTCGAAAATATTTTTTTCTTTTTTGATTTATTTGCTATTTGTCTATATTTATGAGAAAAAATACATTTGCCCTCCTCCAGAAAAAAAAAATTGAGAAAACAATCTTGCAATTGTATTCAGAAATAGGTTTCGCCCCCCAAATCTCAATTTCTGCATCCGCCAAATTTGTTATGTTATGTATATGAAAAAGATGAGAGATACTCAAAATTAATTAGGTGATGAGAAATAGTTTAATAAAAATTAACCTGCTTCCAATGGTAGCAAAGAGGGTGCATATAATTCTATCTTCATCATCTGAAAATTCACCATGTTTAATATTTGGTCTCAGATAGTTCAGCCATCTCAGTCTGCAGCTTTTTCCACATCTTCTAAGACCTATATATAATTGGTGAAAAAACAGCACTATTTATTCAGTGTCCAAAACAAATTAAACAGACAGAAAAAGGGCTAAAAAACAAGAAACCAACAAATTAAATTAACAAGATGATTAATTTAAAAAAAAAAAAAAAAAAAAAAGAAATGACATACCAACTTTTTGTGGGAGAGCAATCCAATTACCCCCAGTACCATTTTTCTCTATATATTCCTTTAGCTTTGCATCTTCTTCAGGTGACCATGGCCCTTTCTTCACATTTGCCTTGTCACAACATGGAGCTCTTCCCATCTCTCTCTGTGTGTGTGTGTGTGTGTGTTTGTGTGGATTTTTTCACTTTTGAGAAAAGTCTTGATGTTTGTGAATTTGTCTAGAAGACTTGTTCTTTGTACAACAAGGTGTTATATATATATATATATATATATATAGGCAAAATTGCAAAATTAGTCCTGTGACTAAAAGAAGATTGCGAAAAGGTCCTGTAAAATAGTCATATTTTACAAAATAGTCCTGCATATTGCATAGTTTACAAAATAGTCCAGCAACTTATACTTGAGGCTCAATTTTAGTCCTAATTTCAAAGTGGCAAATTTGAAATTTCACCGGATTTACGATCACGTGAGCGGCACATGTAACTCCCAATTTCGGTGAAATTAGGACCAAAATTGATATTCAAGATCGATTCTGAGACTATTTTGCAAACCCATAACATACATAGTTACAAGACCATTTTGTCATCTAAGAATTTTAAAGAACCTTTTTTGCGACGCTTTTTAGTTCTGGACTAATTTTGTAATTTTCCCTATATATATGATTACAAAATAAACTCGAGGTTTGGGTGTTACAAAAAAAAAAACAAAAAATTTTGAAACTTGTAAAACTCCTTGAGATTTGATCCGTCTTGCATTTTCTCCCCTTCATAAGAAAAAACATTAATTTCAAACCTCCCTAAAATTTATGAAAATATTACGATTACCCCAGGAAATTTAAGCATGGGTGGTAATCTACGACACAACACGATAAGTTCTACCACGAACCCGACCCAAAGTTACTTGAGAAAAAATCGAACATAAACATGAGGAATTTGTACCCAAACCCGAAAACGAATAACACGAACCCTACACGATGTTACAAATTTGTCTAAAACGTAGTAATTTTATATTTTCATTATGTATTTTAAGCATAACCCAAAATCAACCCAAAACCAAACACGAACTCGACCTGATGACCCAAATGACCATCACTAAATTTAAGACAGAATCAAACGTGAGGGAGTTTTTTTTGTAATTTTGAAATAATTTTGGTTTTCTTTTGTAATTAGCCCAAACTTCAAGGGTCTTTTTGTAATTATCCCTATATATATAAGTATGTACTTATATGTAGTTATATATAATTATTATAGTGAGAGATAACACAAGTCAAAGTTGGATACACTCTATAATTAATTTCAATTATCAGTTGTTTAATTAATCCTCTTCAGTGGCACTAAATTAATTAATCCGTCACATTGACATCACTTGGACGAAAACTCCTCCACTGATTTGAGCTTTATTTGTCTCTTTCTTCCCAAGAATCCAAAGACATGCCCAAGCAATATTAATGTCATACAATTCAGATAAATATGATAATTGGTCACTGTTCCAATTTTATTACCAATCTAAATTTACAGCATAGATGATTGACACATATATAAATATTTTTATTAATTTTGAAGCATAAATCAAACCAAAATTGTGATTTTTTAATAGGGTAGTTTTTGTACACGTGCATCCATGTTGTGGAATGAAAAATGAAACACCTTATTGGAATGAAAGATCTTATCCGAAAAGATCTAGTGAGCCAAACTAGACTTGAATTCAAGATCAAATTACTATGCTTTTCCCCCCCTTTTTTTGGGTTACTCCACAATGGTTCCCCCACTAGACCTGCCACTAGAGCCCCGATCGATGATTAAATTAGGACTACAAATGAAGCAAGCTACTCGTAAGCTATTCGAGCTCGACTCAATAAAAGCTCGTTTGAGTTCATTTAATAAGTCTCGTTTAGATAAATAAACCAAGCTCAAATTTAGATATATTTTTCATTTAGCTCATGAACAAGCTCGTGAGTAGGTTCGTTAGTAAGCTCATATAAATTAAGCTAATAGTTTAACTTTGATTTTAACTTTTATATGTTTACTTATAACAAATATATATATGAAAATATTTAAATAAACTTATTATTTCAATAAAATCATATATTATAATAAATATATTATTAATCTTCGATGTATCTAATTTTATTTTTATAATAAACTAAAGAATAATTAAATTTATAATTTTTTTAATAAGTTATTAGTAGTGATTGGAGTAGAGGGGATAAATTTCAAAGAAATCGAAGATACGGGGTTGAACCCCCTGGTCAACCCTTTATAAAGGGTTAGTGATATCACTTAAGCTAGAAGTTCGTGGTAATAATTAAATTTACATTAGGCTCAAAAAAAGTTCGTGACTCATCAATATATTCAATAATAAATGAGATAAACTCAAACTCTCAAAAGCTCGGCTCGATTTGGTCCAATCCAAAATTGGCGCCATTTATAGGAAATTAGGTGCTTGATCCTTGTTTATAATCATGTCCATCCATGCACGTGCATAATTGATGTGGGATGTATCATTCCGAACATTAGCTAGTCATTCCATGCCACATCAAATTATATTTATCATAATAATAATTTTCAAAAGTTTAACACTATCGATATGCTATAGCAAATATGTCACTTATTGTCTATAATTATAATATAGATACAAGTTTTGTCATACTAATTAAATTTTCGAAATTATTATTATCTCTTAATTAATATGTTCAATATCATCATGACAAAATTATCTGTGGAATTTAACTAGAAATCTGAACCTTCGGGTTAAAAAAATTTAGGAGAACATTATAGATTATTATAATTTTCTTTAATTTCTTGTTCATCCTATACAAGTGGTTACAATCAAATTGGATTTTTTTTTAATCGGTCAATCAAATTGGATTTGATTAGCGTTAAGTTGAATACAGTTCATTGCATATTAGCCTTGCATGAAGTGACTGAGCTAGACAGATGCAAAGTCTGACTGAGCCAAATCTACTTTAGGGTTAATTATACAAAACCTTCTATGCTATGCAAGATTTTGCATTTTGCCACTCTAACTATAAAGTTGGGGCTTCAAAAATATTTTAGAGGAAATTTTAATATATCCGCGGGCCAAACTTTCCGCGGTTTTTCTATATTACTCCTTAAACTATTTTTTTTCTAATTAATTCCCTAAACTACATGAAAATTTCTACGGTCTCATCTTATCCTCCCCGCCGGCGGAATATTCCTGTCAGATCCGCCTGCGGCAGGAAGAGATGAGACTGCATAATTTTTCTTGTATATCTGGGGGTTAAGTAGAAAAAAATATTTTAAGGGGTAATGTAGAAAATCACGCAAGTTTGAGGTTATATTAAAATTTCCTCTAGCAATTAAATCAGCTTTAAAATTTCATCTAACTCTTCCTCAATTCTTAGATTTAGCTAGCTTACCAAGTTCGACTTTCCTCCGTGTACGCACTTAATTGTAAATGTTTGAATTGTGTGTGCCCATAAATATATGTGTATAATCTGTTATACACATATATAACTGTATAATTTCATTGATTCTGTTAAAATGATGTTTCATTTGTTGGGTTCTTGACCCTTCCTTTTTTAAAAAAATAAGTTGAGATTACTTGGTTGAAAGGGAGGAGATATATTTCAAAGAAACTAAATGATACGGGGTTCAACCCCTTAACACCCTTATAAAGGGTGAGTAATACCACTTGAACTACAAGCGAGTAGTTTTTGACCCTTCTATTACTACGCATCAAATTAAAAAAAAATCATCTCGATGGAGATGAATGCCATTTATATATTTGATTAGGTTTTCAAAGCTTATATTATTTATCTTGCTTTAAAGAAATGTATGTGTTTCATGTCTAGACATTTTTCGTCGTCGAGTAATTCATTTGGAAATCATGTCATTTATATAATTTAATGCTTTAATTTATTTTTATACATGTGCACAATAAGTATAAATAAAAACCTATGTAAATTTTAATGTACCTACCAAACTATGCATACTTTTGGAATCACTCCCTAAACTATTTCCTTCGATTTAACCCGCTAAACTACACAAAATTTCTATGGTCCTCTCTCTCCTCCCCCAACGAAATATTCCCATCGGATCTTCAAACGGGGAGAAGAAGATGTGACTCGTAGAAATTTTCATGTAGTTTAAGGGTTAAATAGAAAAATAAAATAAAATTTAGGGATAATGTAGAAAATCGCGCATAATTTGGGGTTATTAATCCTATCAAGAGTGTGGCATTTACCTTTAAAGTAGTTATAATCAAATATAAATTTCTTACAATTTAATTTGGTAAGACTAATTGTAATTTGCTATTCGGGATATCGATTTACTTTTAAAAAAAAATGAAAAACTTATTTGGACATAAGATACCATTACCATCTATGTCTTCGAATATATTTTACTACTATAATAAATTCAATTATCTAAGATCTATTATGTGATATATTTAATTAAAGTACGTACAATTGCCAACACAGATCACTTCAAGCATAGTGGAGATGGTCCAACCAGATATTTAGATGAAAATTACATTAATTGCTGATAAAATATGTAATATATTTATAAGGACACATGTCTAATCATTCATTCATTCATCAATTTGATCATAATATAAGGCATAACATGATCTCTTAATTAGATTGTACCCGAAGCTAGCTAATCATTAATTTATCGATGTTGAAATCTGGATTTTACCTAATTTAAAATTGTGATTTTATAATTAATTTGGCTCTTAGATATTTAATTGGTGAATATAATGGAGAGCGTGTTTTGACTTTTTCTTTTTCATGTTTTCTACTCAAATTGCCATTTAATATATATTAACTTATATTATGCTCAAATTGAAAGTGACATATGATCTAAAAAGGATGCAGCATAAATTAGGTCATATGAAAATATATTTCTAATTTTTATTAATAAATCATATCATAAGTCAAGCACATTTATAATTGGCTGAATTTTTATGGGTCTGAAGTCATGGAATAACCATTAATTAATCTCCACAAATGCAATCATGACATTAAAATAAAAATCTCTATCTTTAGATAGGAAACATAATATTGTAATTGAAATTTATGGGAGAAACGATGATTAATTTATCAACAATTAAAACATAGGAAAAAAATTTTGAGCAACCTGAACTTTTCATGTTTTTACACTTTGCAACCTAACCTTTTTTTTTTTTAGTTGCAACCTGTACTTTGCGTGTTTTATAATGTGCAACCTCCGGTGTACCGGAGTAGGAATATTCCGGGAATATTCGGTCACGTGCTTGGCATGCCCCTTTCTGAGGGCTTTTTTCGTCTTTTCTCACTATAATGAAAGGGCAAAACGGATATTTTCTTCAATAAATGCGGGAATAAAACTGAATCCCCCCAATTCTTGACTTTCAATCGATTTTTAGGGTTCTTGTTAGGTGGAAATGTGGAGGCAAACTTCAGAGTTCATCATGGATGATTTTTGTCATTGTGGTAAGAATGCTGTGAAGAAAACTTCATGGACGGACCTTAATCCTGGCCGGCGATACTCAGCTTGCGAAAAATTCCGTGTAAGTTGCTCAAATTTGAAATCCTAATTTTTTGTTTTTATGCAATGTTAAGGTTGTATGACTTATTTTCGTTCATGTAAGACTGATAAAGTACAAATTTTTCATTCAATTCCACAAGGAACTCAATTAGGGTTTTTTTAGTATCACAATTTAGGGTTTTGTTTTGAATTTTGGAATAATTTCATTTGGATAATTTTTTTGTGCAATTTTAATTCGAAAATATCAAATTTTATCGAATTTCATCGATTTTTTTATATCAATTTTTTCGAATTTTATATCAGTTTTATCGAATTTCAAATTTGCAGGAAGTTGGAGGGTGCAATTACTTTGCATGGATCGACCCACCAATGTGTACTAGATCTCGCCAAATTATCCCGGGACTACTGAAAAGAGCTAACAAACTTGAAGGAGAAGTGAAAAAGAAGAGAACTAGGGAAAGGCTTGTTTGGTTGGCTCTTGTTGTGTCTTGGATAATCATATATAAGATGATGTAACTGTAGTAGTTCTAGTTAGTAGTATAAGTTAGAATGTGTAATGGTCTTATTAACTAGGATTGTGTGTATCACCAAATTCAAGTTTTCAGTTATCATATGAATTTGGTACTAGTGTATCTGGATTTGATGTAAGGTTTGTGATCAATGTTAATGTAATCATCTTCAAGTTTTCATGATTTATGATATGAATTTGGTTGGTACTATTCTAACTGGCTTTTTTTATGTACTGTCAAATCTAAGTATAAAAACAAGAAGTAACATTAATTTGCCCAATCAAGATCCAACAGTAACAAAACACTGCATATGCATAAGATCCAACAGCAACAAAAGTTCCATTCATTTAAAAGTTGCACTCCCAAGTTCCATTACAAAAGTTGCGGGGCATATTGCACTTCCAAGCTAAACAACCCACAAGTGTTTTTGCGAAAACATTACATAAGATCCAACAAGAACAAACAAAAGTTTCAAAGGAGTATCAACATCCAAAAGCAAAAGAACATTACAAAAACAAAAGGAAATCTTTCTTGCATGTATCACTTTGTCATTTGTCACCCAAAACAACATAATATGAACCCAAAACTGGTTCTTCTTGAGTATGTGTTGTCTTGGTGTTGGATTGTTGACCCTTTCCCGGTGGTCTCCATATAGGCTTCTTTCCATCCTTGTCAGTTGGTACCTTGCCTTTGGTTACGCTGAGACACTTGAGATGCAACTAAATCTGCGGGTTTTTGTGCACCTAAGAATTACAAAAAATCATGTTAAATATAGTTTTGATCCTGCATATTGAAATGTTAAACAAATATTACTTATTACCTGTAATTTTGACCTCAGTCCAAGTGTCTTTTTATGAGCTTTAATAACAATTTTGTCTTTGCTTGCATTCTCAGACTGAGTGACCTTACTTGCATTTTGCATGCTTCTTGTTATCCTAGTAGGAGTATTGATAACTCCACTTGACCCCTGATTCTTTGTGCGGATGATTGACCTTCATCCACTGATTCTCTTTTCCTTTTTGTTCTCCCCTGCAATCAAAATTGAATCATTTAATGCTATTATGACACAATAAAATATATAAATCAAATCAAATATATAAAATTGAACCATTTTACCTTGTTCTTTGGTTCTCTTTCTTTGACTCAGCAGTACATCTAAGCCAGTAAATTTAGGTGACTTTCCTCGACATATGGACACCCTTTAGCATTGTGATTTTCTTTGTGGCAAATGGAGCAAGTCATGGTAAGCCCTTCCGCTCAACTTGATTGTGACTTTCTTCTTCTTTTTGCCCTCACTTGGATCCTTTCTTCTGGCATTCTTTTTTGGTCTACCAGGCAGCTTGACAGATTCAGGTGGAGTCAAAGGTTGAACATCCATAATGGGCCACTGATCACAAGGATTCATAGCACCTAAAACATGACTATATGCCTTCATATAAGTGGTTTTGGTATACCAGTGGTCTACATAATCCTCTGGAGTGTATCCTAAAAAGTATATACCAGATATTGCATGCTCACAAGGGATACCAGTGAGCTCCCACTTTCTACATGAGCAAGTTCTTTCTCCCATATGCAACTTATACTTTTTCCAATTGCAACTTTCTATTTCAAATTGATCCTCACCATTCCAATGTGCAATGTAATCCATGGACTTTTTCTTCAATTCCTCTAACAATTTCACAATTTTAGGACACAAATCTCCACTATACTTGGTCATTTCATCTCTTCTCTTGTATGTTCTCTTCATCATGATCATTCTAATTGTTTCAAGCATAGTGATTATTGGTTTGTTCCTTGACCTCGAATCGAGTGCATTGAAACTTTCACACATGACTTCCTTTTTTCTTTCTCAACCACTGCATAAGCAAATGGAAACATGCAATTGTTCCCATCCACTCCCACCGCAGCAGATGAAGGATCCCCCACATGATGTTTTCAAATGACACCCATCTAAGCAAATGACAGGTCTACAACCCTCTAAAAATCCCTTTTTTAAAGCCCCCCAACAAATATAGAATCTTTTGAATTGTACATCCCCACCCACCACTTTGCTTTTTATTTTCACTGTTGTCCCTGGATTACTTCTTCTAATTTCCTCTGCATATGACCACAACATACCATACTGCTCTGCATATGTTCCACTGGCTATTTCATGCACCATTTTTTTTGCCTTGTACATTTGCCATTTATGAAAGACCAATTTAATGTCTTTCTGCATAACAGCAATCATTGAGTCAACAGGCCAATTGGGATCAGTTAGCAATTTATCTGTGTATGCATTGGCCAACCACTTTGTAGTTGCATGTGAGACTCTTTGTTTCCTTGGGCATTTATGTTTCCCATTATAGGTTTTGACCTGAACTGTGTCCTCTTTTGGAAGCTTAGAAGCATAGATTACCCAAGGACACTTCCCATGTTTACACTTAGCCTGAACCTTATAGCTAAGATTTATTGTAAACTTTACATCCCTTCCTTGTTTTATTGAGTGTTGCCTAACTGCACTTCTGAAGGTTGCAATATCAGGAAACTGCATACCCAACTCAAATTTTGGATCACTAATATTTGTCTTGTGATTAAAGACTGGATGGCTTTTTTGGAGTTTTGATCTTTCATTAGTTCTCAATTGACTTCTCAATTGACTATCGATGCTTGACCATTCTTATTCATACTTAAACCCCCCACTCAACCTCATCATCAATATTACCATCAAAGAGTAAGTCATCATCAGAAACCTCAATTTCACTATCTACAAATCCCTCTGATCTTTGTGAATCAGAGCCTACAGACTGCTCATAATCACTATCACTGAGGTCATAATCATTTATATGTTCCTCCTCATTTACATGCTCATCACTTACCTCATCATCGCTTTCATTTTGATCCACATGTTCCTCACTTTCCTCAATTACCTCATCCAACTCTATATTGCAATCACCCATAAACTCGGGGGTTCATCAACAATAGGGAAATCATGTTCAACAAATATCCCCACTATTCTCGTTCCCATCAACCTCGAATTAACTAAATTCAAAGCATCGGGAATCATTTTGCAAAGAATGACAATGCATTACAATCACTCACTCCACTCTTACTATAGTAAAAACATTTTACTCCATTCAAGCCTAATTCATTTCCCATGCTAATTATCTCAAGCATGGACATTTCATCAGGATCACAAAAATCTATATGACTGACCTTCATATTTTCCCCCGCATAATATGTACTGCCTAATCTAAGAAAACCTCCTGAGTGGTGCATTCTTATAGTGAATAATTCTGAGTGGGGACCTGAAGAAATTATTTTAAAATTTTAATAAAATAAACATCGATTAAACAACATTTAATTAAAAACTAAGCAATGGCAGACATGCACCCTCCAAATCGATTAAACAATCAATAAAAAATCGAGCTTTGAACAGAGAACAATACTACATTTGCGTTAATCAACATACCATAATCTGGGCATATTTTTCCACGAGGATAGTTAGGGTTCGTGTCTCGAATCATCCAACCCATTGTCGCACCCAAAGCCACGAACACGAAAAGATTTTTGGATTCAGACTTCAAGGTTTTTTGTTGCTGATTTTGGAAGATTTTTTTGGAGATTTCTTTTGAAAGTTTTAACCCTAGAACAAATATTAGGGGATTTTTCACTTACACTTCAACTACCCCGAGATTGGAAGGAAAAAAATAATAATGACTTGAAAAGACGAAAAAAGCCCTCAGAAAGGGGCATGCCAAGCACGTGACCGAATATTCCCGGAATATTCCTACTCCCTAGACATCGGAGGTTGCACATTATAAAACACGCAAAGTACAAAGTTGCAACTAATAAAAAAAAAGGTAGGTTGCAAAGTGTAAAAACATGAAAAGTTCAGGTTGCTCAAATTTTTTTCCCTAAAACATAATCCAGATGGTAGTTGAAAGTTCTTTAACCACCAAAAGGCACATATATATATATATATATATATATATATATATATATATAGCTTGAATTGATTAATAAAGTATTTTAGAGGTTTCCTTTTGTACATTATCATTAATATTCCTTTGGACAAACCTTATTAATGTCGGTTCACCTAAGAACACATGCATATTTCATTAACAATATCTAATTAAAAAAACATAGATGTTTCAAAATTACAAAAAAAAAAAAAAAACCATCGGATATGTTTATGTGTTAATTTTAAGGGGTAACTTTAATATTTGTATAAATATCGGGGGGGGGCGGGTTTATAAGACTTTTTCTTATAAATGGGGAAAATGTAAGATGAATCAAACCTTAAGGAGTTTTTGTAAATTCCAAAAATCTCTCGGGTTTTTTTTGTAATTAGTGTTGGTTTTGTGTCAAAATAGAAGAAGTGAGTTTTGTCCCACATTGCTTGTGGAACGAAATGGGTGAGAACCTTAAGGCTATTTAAAGAACGTAACTCATGTATGTTTTCAAGTGCACTAGTCTTATACACTTTAACCTTTGTGTTGTCGATTATTATTATATTTTATTTCATTTCTTGGTTATTTTTGTTTGCCCATAAGGGATGAATGTAAGATTCGATTTTCCCAATAATTAGCCCAAACCTTAGGGATGTTTTTGTAATTATCCCTTAATCATATGCTTCTTTGTTGATCCCACTTCTTGTTTTTTCTCCCTAATTAATCCGTAAAATTGTTTGGTTGAATTAGAACTCATTAGATTTGTTATTTTTCTAAACATATGTATTATATTGATGGTCTATTTTTGGCCCATAAGACAACTCATCCGAATTATAGGCCAAAATACAAAAACAAAACCCGATATATATAAATCGAAGTTCATATAGGGTTCACAATTTAATACAAAAATTAAGTATGGTTATATAATGTTCCTACAGCCCTACTCATATATAATAAGCCCATGAAAGTCTAACGTTCAAACTTAATTCTTACACTATAAGTACACCTCTTATATTGCACTAGTCGGGGACTGACTGTTATTTATTTTTAGCTTCACCGCAAGTGTACGCGGTGTAGTTTATAGAATAGGGTAGCAAGGTCGTATCCACGGAGACTAATAAATTAGTGCGCTAAATATTGAACCAAAATAGTCTTATTTTTATTTAGACGATCGAAATTGGATGATTGTTGTATTGAGATTAAGACAATTTAAATCACTAAAACACAAGATTGAGATAATACAAATGATAGAAGTATCAAGATAATGGAATGGATTTCGAGTTAAGGTTTCGATTAATAATCCTCTTGTTGTCCGATTAAATCAAAGCCAAAGTTATTATCAATATTCCTATAAGACGATCACAAAACTATTTTATCCTCTCTCTCGAGATGCATATAAAATGTAGATTGAAATACTTATGCTAGCATCTCTACTCAACATGAAGCATTCAACTCCCAAAAGTATCAAAGATCAAATGTCCTCACAATATTCGCAAACCTCTCGATTCATGCAAATATTTGTGTCAAGTACTCAAGATCTAATATTGAAACTCATCTCTCGAATTATGAATCAATATATCAAACAAGTTAAATCATTGATCAAGTGATAAAACAAGAATAAGCTCAAAATACTCAAATAGGCTTTAAGATAATAACTTCAACTAAGATTAAAACATCCAACAAGAGTTCATTAATCTACTTCCAAAACCCGGAAATCTCAAGAGTTTAGCTACACATGATTTCTAAACAACTCATAAACAAATTGTTCAAAGCCATTACAACTAAAATGAAAGATTGAAACTAAAAGAGAAGAAGAAAAACTTAGGAAAGTCGACAATCTCTCGATATATCTCCGTTCCTTAAGCTCCGATGCAACCCGATTGTCTCCTTGATGTCTTCTTCCAAGAATAGACCCTTGTCTTGTGTTGTAGATCCCAAAATATGTCTGCTCCCCTTGTGTGCGCCCCAAAAGCCTTCTTATACTCCCCATCATGTTTAGGGCTTAATGCAGTTGTGGGATTCAGCGAGACGACGGGTCGTGCGCCCACGCACGGGGTTACCCGTGCGCCACCTGTTGAATACCCTAACTCTCGTAGGGCGCACGGGTGGTGCGTCGAGCACGGCCTACCCGTGCGCCACTCCGGTGAGAAATCCCGACTCTCTGAAGGCGCACGGGTGGTGCGCCCATGCATGGGCTACCCGTGCGCCAAGTCAGCCTCAATCAACCTTGTACAGGGTGCACGGGTGGTGTCTTGAGGCACGCCAACCCGTGTGCCCCCTGTTTCTTCCGTGAACGCTCAACTTTCGCTCTTTTAGGCTTCACTTTCGTATATCCACTCAATTCTCCGTGTTTCCACTTTGCTTTCCTCGTATTCTTATTCAATTAGCTTCAAATATCATGAAATTCCTACAAAATAAGCAAAGTGTAATATCTTTTCCACAAGGAGTGAATATGTAACGTTTAACTCGAGTATATGCATGTTTACTTAACATTATAGCTCGAAATACACATCAAAACACATGCAAAATTCACGCTTATCAAAATCCCCAAACTTAAACTGTTGACCGTCCCGATCAACAATATTTAGAACACGATAAAGTACAATAGGGAGATAAAGATAACAACGCACACCAAGAGTCTACAAGAAAATCCAAATTGTTTGTCATGAATGCCGAGTACAACTCAATCAAGCCTCAAATATCTAATCAAAGAACACGCCTCAAATAAAACAAAGTGAAATGCTCAATCCAACTCTCAAAGTTAAGTGTATACTCTCATCTCACGAGGTTACAGGGGACGTGTTTACGCTCAAATCAATTCGATGTCGCAAAATTACCATAGGCTTGCAATTCGTCTCATATCTCCGCCACTAGAGTGTATGCAATTTGTGAATCATAAAGGACTTTCTCATTTGGTTGTAATGAAGGCTCTTTGGTTTAGGTAGGAGATTTTTGGATAAAGTGACTCAAACTCGAGTGTATAGACCGATGAGCATATCAATCATTTTCATTCCAATCCCATATGCTACTCCAATCACCCCTCATTTTTATCAACTTCATTTATTCTCCATTTCCATCTTTTCTTTTGAGAATCACCTCCATTCACAATCCTTCGCCCCCCAAGTCTATCCACTTTTCAATCTTTTTTTAGCTTCTTTTCTTTTCATTTGTGCATTTTCAACATCTTTCCTTCCTCTTTTTTTTTATTCCATTTAACCAAGTATGCCCAATTATCCTATTTTTCAATTCCCACCCATTCAACCTCGTTCATTCCTCTTTTACTCAACGTTATACATTCGAGTATAAGGTGATGGAAATATAGTAAGATCAAGGGTTAAATTTTGTGGTTATCAAAGAAATAAGCTATAGGCTCAACTTGGCTAACTAGGAGTTTTTCACATTTTTAGGTAGGCAAAAGGCATGAAAGGCTAACAAAGATGGCCTTTAATCACATTCACAATTCACATACACATGTGGCCTTGACAGAGATACCCAAGCAAGTTCTAGAATTTTAATCAACATGAATGATACACTCAAATTACAACAAGATCGCATAAGATATAAGCGAGAAAGGCTCAAAGCTCACAGGCTTGTCAAAATGTAATTCAAAGCATCACACCAGGTTTTTCATATCAACATGCTCAAAGTTATCTATTCGAGGCTCAATCAATCCATAAACAAAGATCAAATCTCAACAATATGAATTTTCCATCAACACACAAACAACAAGTTGCAACATGCTTGATCAACTCACTCTCTAACTACTACGAAAGCAATAGACGTGCTAAAGCTATAAACGTGCTCTAATGCAAATGCAACCTAGAATGCTCTAATGCAACTATATGAAACACAAAATGCATGATTATTTTTTTTTTTTTTTTTTTTTTTTTTTTATGTATGTATCCACACTTTTCATGTATTAAAATACTATCCCTCCCCAAACTTGAATGAAATTATAGTGTCCGAAGGGGAAAAATAGAATTTCAATAACGAAAAGTGGGGATATACTCAATCATCATGCTGCGGCGGTGGTGGGAAGTGGCCTTGGGAGATATGCCACATTTGTAATCGTTGGAGCACTTGTGCGTACTCAAGCCAATAGCTTGAATAATTGTGTGCATTTTAAAAATGATATGCGGGATTATCAATGAAGAGAAGGAAAGGCACAAAAAGCCTGGTTGAACCAAGAACGCACGCACCCATTCGCACGATGGAGAGGAGAACATGTGGATAGTTGACGAGCATGAAAAACCTCCTTTAGTAATAATCAGGGGAGGTGTACATCCAAGTGAGCAGGATTGGCATGGAAAACTGCACAATGAGGCGACAAGCCTCATTTCGCAAAGATCATAATCGGAATCAAAAGGCGTCAAGCTAAAGACGTTAAATATAGCGCTTGTTGGGAGGCAACCCAACGGTTTTTCGTGTGATTTTCATTTTTTGTGTGTGTTTAGTTTCACAGTTATGTGATTTGAGTGATTTGATTTGTGTAATTATTTTAATGAGTGTGATTTGTGTGTTTTTGTTTCATTTTTGTGTGTTTTTTTAAAAAAAAAAAAAAAAAAAAGCGAATCAATTGATAAGTGCGCACGGGTAGCCCGTGCGTTGGCACCCCACCCGTGCGCCCTGCAGAGAGTTGGGCAAATTCATCGGGGTGGCGCACGGGTAACTCAGTGCGTGGGCGCACCACCCGTGCGCCTTGCGGAAGGATAAATTGGACGGTTTTAAAAAAACTGCTTCTTCATTTCAAACCCCTCAACTCGCGCGCTCTCTCGAATCCTCCCTAGTTTTCGAAAATTTCTCCTAGTTTTCACTTGAATTCATCCGCATAACACCTCCCCATCACAATTGAGCTTCACTTTGCATCAAATTTGAATTTGCTTGAAGAATTGTGAACAAAAGGGCCTAGGGTTCAAATCTTCCACTTCGAGTTTAACTTAGAGAATTCCTGTAAGAACACCGTTTCTCCTTGTCAATTCGTTGTTAATTATGTATTAAGGAGCATGGTAGGTGTGTATTTTGATATTTTTGCTATAAATGATGTGAATTATTCTTTGAGGCAAATTATCAAACACCTTGTGGGCTTGTATAATTGAGGAGATGTAGGTGAATTGTTGATGAATAAGGCATGGCCAATGTTTATTTAAGCTAATATTTGTCGAGAATGGCCATAATTTTTGTTTGTTTGGGGTAGTTGATCGATCAAAGTGACTTGGGCATGTGAATTTACATCACTTAATATGTTAGCTTCACTTCCCTACTTTGTTGTTGCCATTGATGATATTGGGATGCTAATAGAATGTATTCTAGGTACAAATTCCTTATGGCCGAGCGAAGAAACCCACAGGTGGAAGGAGACGTGCACGCGGGCGGCACAACGCGACGTGGCACCGCCGGAGGTCGACCAAAACAGTCCAGGGCATATGGGGTCAACTTGACAAATGCCGATGATCTTGAGCGATGGAATCGCTTGATCGGCCGCCAAATAGCTCCATCTCGCTACGCCGACAATGATTGTACCCAAACTTTGGGGATACATGAGGACGTGTGGCGTCTTTTTCGCAAGGTAGGATGGACGAACTTCATGAGCCGAAGGTGGCCGACGTTTAAAAGTATACATTGGAGTTCTTGAGTACCGTGGAAGTACTCGGACAAGGCGGGACCTTCGAACCGTATATGATAAAATTTCAGTTGGGAATGTTCGTAGACAACTCTCTATGACCCAATTGAACACCATTTTCGAGGTCCCAACAAACACTGCACTACCGCCCGATGCCCCATTATGATCAATACGACTTCGAGAATGCTTGTGGAAACACCACAAACGGGGCCAATGTTGTATGCCGCGCGGACCGCCAAAGCCTCCTGGATCCGAATCCCGTTTTCCGGTATATTCAACGCGTGATCGCATCCTCCGTGTTCGCCCGAGAAAACATTGGAGGTATGATGACTAAGGAACTTTATCTCCTTTTGGTGTATGGTTACAAACACCCCTACAACACCGTCACAATTTTGCCGAACAAATCGAACAGCAGTTAGCTGAAGCGGGAAGAAGGGTGATTTCTATAGGGGCCTCATTACCCCTATCGCCCGGCATTTCAATGTCGATTTTCGAGGCTTGAGCCTATCCCGGCAGCACTCGGGTTAATTTGGCATCGTTGCACCATATGAAGTTCATAGCGAATGAAGACAACAGATTGGTGCTTCTACAAAAGAAAGGTGCTTCATTTCCGTTGCCTAACCCACCATACACCACCGTTGATACATTGATGGACACCACCAACTTTCTTAATGAACTCGACGCACATAACCGAATTACCGAGGCTATAGAGTCAAGAAAGAAAAGCGCAGTTGAAGGTTTCTTGGATGAAGAAGATATGGTGGAGGAGGAGGATGAGATACATGGACGCTTGAAATGGGGATGGAACCTCATCACCCCCAAATTGGGTATGATATACCCGAGTCCTCACACGGAGGCGATTATCCTCGACATTCTTAAAGCGGAGATCGCCCTGTCCGTCTCACACATGGAGGACCCCATCGCGACGCCAATTTTCAAGACATGTTTCATGCGTTTGGGGAGAACTTGAGGCGGCAAGAAGAGGAGCGAGAGACAAGGAGAGGATTTGAGGCAAAGATTTAGCCGATTTTCTCACATTCCGGAGGACTATGATCGGAGGTCCGGAGACTTGGCAAGTGCTCCAACAGTTACAAATGTGGCATATCTCCCAAGGCCACTTCCCAAACGCGCCAAAACTTGTTCGCCTTATTTTTAGCTTCACCGCAAGTGTACAAAGGTGTAGTTTATAGAATAGGGTAAGCAAGGTCGTATCCACGGAGACTAATAAATTTATGCGCTAAGTATTGAACCAAAATAGTCTTATTTTTATTTAGACGATCGAAATTGGATGATTGTTGTGGAGGTAAAGACAAGAATAACCACAAGAATACAAGATACTAAGAATAATGGAATTATCAAGAGAATGAAATGGATTCCCGGATTATGGTTTCAATTAATATTCCTCTTGTTGTCCGATTTAATCAAAGCCAAAGTTATTATCAATACACCTATAAGACGATCACAACGGTATTTTATCCTCCTCTCGAGATGTATATAAAGTGTAGATTGAAATATCTATGCTAGCATCTCTACTCAACATAAGATACACAACTCCCAAATGCACAAAAGATCAAATGTCCTCACAAAAATCTACAAACCTCTCGATTCATGCAAATATTCGTGTCAAGTACTCAAGATCTAATATTGAAACTCATCTCTCGAATTATGAATCAATATATCAAACATGTTAAATCATTGGCCAAGTGATAAAACACGAATAAGCTCAAAGTACTCAAATAGACTTCAAGACAATAACTTCAACTAAGATTAAAACATTCAACAAGAGTTCAATTAATCTACTTCCAAAACCCGGAAATCACAAGAAGTTTAGCTACTCATTAAAAATAAACAACTCATAGACAAATTGTTCATATTCATTTCAAGCTAAAATGAAAGATTAAAGCACAAAGAATGAGAAAACTTAGGAAATGGATAATCTCTCGATTTATCTTCAATCCTCAAGCTCCGATTCGACCCGATTCTTCTCTTGATTCTTCCTTGATGAAGTTGAGCTCTTTCTTGTGTTCTTGGGTCTTTTCCGGACCTTCCTCCTCCTCGGTGTGCGCCCAAGAAGTGGTATTTATACCCTTTTGGAAGTCTAGTCAATTCTTTGTCATTTTTGGAGTTTTTAAGCACGCACGCACGGTCGTGCGCACACGCACGGGCTACCCGTGCGCCATTTCGTAGAAAACACCCGGTCTCTGTAGACGCACGGGGTGCGCCACGCACGGCCTACCCGTGCGCCATCCTATAGAAAACATCCGGTCTGCAGAGGGCGCACGGTCGTGCGTCCCACGCACGGTTACCCGTGCGCCACCCAAACGTCCGGGTTGCTTGCGGGGTTTTCATAAGAGTTGTATCTCTCTCTTAGCTTTCCATAGCCACTTGAATCACCTCAATATCAATTTTGTAGAGAGATTTATGGTCAAAATACTAAACCCCGCCCGCTTAAAATTCCATACGCGTTTGGATGTTCCTTGAGATAAATCTCCTTGTTGTTTGATCATCCATGCTTCTTTTGACACACGACTCATCACTATGACTCTGACTCCACATAGTTGGCTTCCAATTGGGTGTAATCGTTCGATTCTTGATGATTCTAGGTAGCAATGCTCGTATTTGTCACAAAATCACTCCAAATATCGTTAAATTCCTACAAAACAAGCAAGCGTAATATCTTTTTCCACAAAGAGCGAATATATACCATTTCATACACGTTATTGCATGTTTAATCACCATTTTAGTCATATTTATACCTCAAAATACATGCATTGATATCATCATTAAGATCATCATTTCCTTTCATATTCCTAAAATGGAAAATGAAATACGCTCATCATCAACTTGTAATGTAAGCTCCCCTTTCTTAACATCTATTAGTCTTCCGCGGTTGCCAAAAATGGACGCCCAAGTATAAGAGGGTGTCACAATCCTCATTCATATCTAGCACTAGAAAATCCACGGGAATATGAATTTATCGACTTTTATGAGCACATCTTCTAGTATCCCCGTTGGATATACGAGTGATCTATCCGCGAGTTGTAGGGTGACCGTGGATGGTCTCACTTCTCCGAGTCCAAGCTTCCGAGAACGGACGGTGGCATCAAATTAATACTAGATCCTAGATCACAAAGTACATTATCAAAGAAAATATCGCCTATTGTACAAGGGATAGTGAAACTCCCCGGATCTTTCGCTTTTGCGGTATTTTCCTTTGTATGAGTGCGCTACATTCTTCCGTCAAGTTCACAATCCCATTCTCCGCCCATTTGTTCTTGTTGGACATCGCTTTCCCTAAAAACTTCGCATAATTTGGCATCTTTTCATTGCTTCGCAAAAGGAACGTTAATGTGCAATTTTTTAAACATGCCCACAAATTTAGCAAATTGATTATTCGATTAGTCTTGTGAAACAATCGGGAAAGGAAGAGGAATATTATATTTCAACAAATTAGAGTTAGGATACGATTCACGTTTCTTGCTCTTTTTTGTTTATCTATTTGTTGCTCGGTTCCTCCTTTAACTTTCATATTGCCTTGGGCTTCGTTTACGTCATTTCCTTGAATTTGAATGGTAGGTTCGGCATCACACACGCCCTGGTCGTGCGTTGATATACGGGTCGTGCGTGACTCGACGTCACACCAATATCGATTTTCGCACTCTTCATTCTCTTTTCCACCCCACATGGATGGCATGGCAATGTTCCCTCGGGTTGACCTCTGTGTTGCTTGAAAATTGACCCTTTTGATGTTGACTCCCCCCACATTGCAGCCAATTGACCGATTTGAGTTTCCGTTCTTTATTGAGCTTGCCAATTGTTGTTCTAACTTATCCATCCTAAGGTCTTGCTTATCGAGCGGCTCCTCGTCTCATTCATGAAAGACTAGATTGATTTATGAAAGAGGTGAGTATATCTTCCAACGACGATTTGCCTCCTCCATTACCGCCTCCACTCGGCAAGAAACCCCGGAGGTTGTAACACGTTCTTTGTATTCGCATAGGAGAAATTTTCATGATTTCTCAACCCTGGATGGTAGTGCGTTGGGTTTGAATTATTCCTAAATTGTTGAAATTCCTGGTTATTCACATAATTTACCTCTTCCGTCGGATATAGAAGAGATTCACTACCCGTGCTCATATCTCGCTTCCGACCCTTCGTAAATACATTCAATTGAGTTGTCAAAGCCGCTACTTGTGCCGACAATGTTTTGATAGGGTCCAATCGAGATTTCGCTACTCGTTGTACATTGGATCTTTCGGATGGCCATTGGTAATCTGTTCATGGCCATTTCTCAAGAAGATTTAAGGCGTCTTGTGGAAACCTCGCCAACAAAGCTCCTCCCTGCGGCATCAACAAAGGCCCTTGTTTGCTCCATTAGACCATTGTAAAAGAAACATAATCATGTTGATCCTCCGGAAAGCCGTGTTGTGGACATCTTTCTTAACAAATCCCTAAATCTTTCCCAAGCCTCGTACAAAGGCTCGGAGTCAAATTGTCGGAATTGAGTGATCTCACTTTTGAGCCGCAAAGTTTTGCTTGGTGGAAAGAATTTAAACAAAAACTTTTGGCTCAAATCGTCCCAAGTGTGAGCACTTCCTTGCGTCAAAGTACCCAACCAATTTCTCGCCTTATCCCGTAAAGAGAATGGGAATAGGCGCAATCTTATGGCGTCATCTGAGACTCCGTTCATCTTGATCGTATTGCATATTTGGATAAAATGCGCAAGGTGAGAGTTAGGATCTTCTTCGTTGCAAACCCCCAAACCGATTTTGTTGCACCATATTGATTAGTGTCGGTTTGAGCTCGAAGTTGTTGGCATTGATGGGAATATGGGCAATGCCACCGTAATTACGATTCGTTTGTGGTCGAAAGTAATCACGAATGGCTTCTTTGTTGAACCCAGATTCGGAACTCGTTTCCACCATTGTTTGGCGGTATTGGTAACTCGTTCAAATCCCCCATTATCGGATTGTGTTGTCTTTCACCGCTCGTCTAGTGATAGATCACTGATCCTCCTCGCGAAAGCCTCAACTTCCTATAAGCGGTATTAAGTCCCCCGCTTAGAGCGCGTGTTCATACACTACCTGGACCAAACTAGAATACACAAGTCAAATAATGTGGAATTCAAGTCACATAAAAAAAAACAAAATAAATAATAAAGAAAAATGTCTAAATTAAGAATAATTCTATCTATCGCAATATTAGCACCAATAATTGTATTAGTCTCAACGGCGCCAAAAAAACTTGTTCGCCTTATTTTTAGCTTCACCGCAAGTGTGTGTGGTGTAGTTTATAGAATAGGGTAGCAAGGTCGTATCACGGAGACTAATAAATTAGTGCGCTAAATATTGAACCAAAATAGTCTTATTTTTATTTAGATGATCGAAATCGATGATTGTTGTATTGAGATTAAGACAATTTAAATCACTAAAACACAAGATTGAGATAATACAAATGATAGAAGTATCAAGATAATGGAATGGATTTCCGAGTTAAGGTTTCGATTAATAATCCTCTTGTTGTCCGATTAAATCAAAGCCAAAGTTATTATCAATATTCCTATAAGACGATCACAAAACTATTTTATCCTCTCTCTCGAGATGCATATAAAATGTAGATTGAAATACTTATGCTAGCATCTCTACTCAACATGAAGCATTCAACTCCCAAAAGTATCAAAGATCAAATGTCCTCACAATATTCGCAAACCTCTCGATTCATGCAAATATTTGTGTCAAGTACTCAAGATCTAATATTGAAACTCATCTCTCGAATTATGAATCAATATATCAAACAAGTTAAATCATTGATCAAGTGATAAAACAAGAATAAGCTCAAAATACTCAAATAGGCTTTAAGATAATAACTTCAACTAAGATTAAAACATCCAACAAGAGTTCATTAATCTACTTCCAAAACCCGGAAATCTCAAGAGTTTAGCTACACATGATTTCTAAACAACTCATAAACAAATTGTTCAAAGCCATTACAACTAAAATGAAAGATTGAAACTAAAAGAGAAGCAAGAAAAACTTAGGAAAGTCGACAATCTCTCGATATATCTCCGTTCCTTAAGCTCCGATGCAACCCGATTGTCTCCTTGATGTCTTCTTCCAAGAATAGACCCTTGTCTTGTGTTGTAGATCCCAAAATATGTCTCACTCCCCCTTGTGTGCGCCCAAAAAGCCTTCTTATACTCCCCATCATGTTTAGGGCTTAATGCGCCAGATTGTGGGATTCAGTAGCAGACGCACGGTCGTGCGCCCACGCACGGGTTACCCGTGCGCCACCTGTTGGAATGCCCCAACTCTCTCTCGTAGGGCGCACGGGTGGTGCGTCGAGCACGGCCTACCCGTGCGCCACTCCTGGTGAGAAATCCCGACTCTCTGTGAAGGCGCACGGGTGGTGCGCCCATGCATGGGCTACCGTGCGCCAAGTCAGCTTCAATCAACCTTGTACACAGGGTGCACGGGTGGTGTCTTGAGGCACGCCCAACCCGTGTGCCCCCGTTTTTTCCGTGAACGCTCAACTTTCGCTCTTTTTAGGCTTCACTTTCGTATATCCACTCAATTCTCCGTGTTTCCACTTTGCTTTCCTCGTATTCTTATTCAATTAGCTTCAAATATCATGAAATTCCTACAAAATAAGCAAAGTGTAATATCTTTTCCACAAGGAGTGAATATGTAACGTTTAACTCGAGTATATGCATGTTTACTTAACATTATAGCTCGAAATACACATCAAAACACATGCAAAATTCACGCTTATCACGGACGCAGAAATTGTTCTTGGGGCGAAATCCGGGGCGGTCTTGAGGCGGCGCAGATGGTGCCGCCGCACAGAGGTTTTTTTTTATATATGTATATATACAATCAATGGCGGAGATAGGGGCCAACCCGGCCCCCATCCTTTTTTTAAAAAAAAAAAAAATTACTAGGTAAAATTTTTCAAATTTTTTAGTTAATATTTATTTGTATTTTTTATCGGCCCACCCCATTTCTTGATCGCCACCCACTCAGTAATAATCCCTAGATACGCCATTATATAATGGCGTATCTAGGAATTATTAAGGGTAGGCCGATACACGAAATTGGAATGAGCCAGATAAAAAAAAACTAAAAAATACACATAAATATTAACTAATTTTTTAAAAAAATACCTTTTTTTTTTTTAAAAAGAGGGTGCCGAGCTCGGTTTGTCCTCCTCTTATCTCCGCGATTGTATATATATTATTTATTGCTCTAGGTCCTTGAAACCTTGGGGCTCTACTCTGCAAAATCAAATCTAATATAAATAAAAATAAAACATACAAGCTTTTATAACAAAATTACATGAAAATTTGGGGGAGGAGGCAAAATATGTTGGCTTACATTTTTATATACTATATTAATTTATTAAATAATATATTATAGGGTTCAATCGCAAGACGAGAGAGGGCGGTTGCCGCCACCAACCCCTCGGGTCCGTCCCCCCCGGCACTAGTAACACTATTATAGATACTTTAGTCTTCATTATTTAAAAGTATGCAAAATATTATGATATAATTAGCTGGTCTCGAGTTTTCAAGCTTGCACCTACTTTCGACTTGATTTGATAGTAGAAAAATCTTCATTGGATAAATCAAGTCGGACGGGATCCTCTTTTTATAATGGTGTTTCATATCATATGCATCCTTATTTCCAAAGGCCCAAGGGCTTGATTGCTCTTATTTTTCTTGATGATATAATCGTCATAGAGAAAATCAGTTTACCTACAAAAAAATATGTAAATATTAAGATAAATGTAAAATGTATGTAAAATCATTGTAGATAATATCATTATAGGTAAATATTTACCTACAAAATTTAAAATTGTTGATAAATACATAGAGTACTATTTTTGTTGGTAAATTTAAAAATTATCGGTGATATGTGAGTAATTTGTCGATATAATTTGGGGAAAATAATTTTCTTATTGCGGTGTTCTAAATAATTGTAACATTTAATGACAAATTATTTTTGTCGATCGGTAAACTGGAATTTTTGTAGTGAGAAGTAATAATAGTAATGTGATTAAATTACATTTTGATATGATCCCATATTAGTACTGTCATTGAAAAATAGTGGTGACTGTTGGCCAATGAAATATTGGCAATTTTAGAACATTATTGAAATAGTCAACGAAATTTCTCAAAAGCACTGTAGAAATGTCAGCAAGAAAGAGTAATTATGCATTGTCATTGATGAGGCTATAATTGATCCCGACATGATTTCAATATCTATAAAATTTAAGTGGTCTTATAATTCTTTTAAAATATTTTTTAGAAGCTTATTCTATCATGTTTTAAATTTTTTGATATATACTTTTTCTGAAAAAAAAAGCTAATAATTATAAGTTTTAAAACAATATACCACGAGCTTAATTGTAGCTCAAGTGGTATCGATCACTCTTTGCAAGGGTGTTGACCAGTGTCCTTTACTCTGTATTTTTCAGTTTCTTCGAAATTTATCCCACCCCCAAATTAAACTACTACTCACATCTTATTAGAAAAAGTTTCAAAACAATATATTGGGATCTTATAAGTTTTTTTAAATGATCCCAACCAGGGCGTATCCTCCTTGTGATTGGGGGCTTTAGCCCCAAAATTTTTGAAATTTTAATTTTTATAGGTATATTTTATTTTTAAATATTAATTTTTAGTACTAAATATTTATTTTTTATTGATTTAGCCCCCAAAAATTTTCAGCCCCCAATATTTCGGGTCTAGCTCCGCCCCGATCCCAACATATTTTTTACATATAGATTTTATTTCAATAAATTTATTTAATTTTGATAATTTTATTATTATCATTTTTAATATTTTGAAAACCTTATCATTTTATAAGAAAATGAAGCAGAAAAGCGCACAACACCATGAGAAACCAAATCTCTGTTTCAAATTTCAATCAAGCAGTGTACCATATATATATGCACGATGGACATGGACCATGTCTAAATGAAACGATACTCCAAAAGTAAGCAAAATCATTGGTGATGCATGCAAATCATCAATTTGCCTCAAGGTCCTCAACACACTTGCTGCATGCATGTACACACACACACACACATGACACATATATATATATATATACATATAAATAAAAACTAATTTCAAAATATATATATATATATATATATATATATATATTGAAGTCATTAAATGATGGGCCATCATGGCCATGAACAAATAAAATAGCTTTTCAAAAACGGATGAGATCTTCTATTCCAGATGATGTTTTATCTCTTATTCCATCGCGCGAATGATCGACATGTGTATAGAAGTTAACATATTAATTTTGGAGCATAACTCGGCTTAAATTGTGGTGTTTTAAAATGGTAACTTCTATACAAAGTGTCAATCATCCGTACCATGGAATAGGAGATAAAACACCATCATGGAATAGAATATCTCATCCGTTTCAAAACTTGATTGGCCAATTAGTTTATAGGACTATATGTCAATAAACAAAATTATGCTAGAATGTATGCTTAAGCTAAGTCCACTAATTAAGGGCTCAAACCCAGCCATCAAAAAATCTTATGTTCCATTTGGGTGTAGGGATTTGAAATTCCAATTTCCGAGGGATTTTAAATAAATGGATTTCAAACTTCTTGAATTTGAAATCGACGATGTGGATTTGTATAGAATTTCAAATCCATTGTAAATTTTGATTAAAAATTTAAAAACTTTATTCATTTTCTTAATTAATATTTAACAAATAAAAATAAAGGATGTATGATCTTATTATTTTATAAATAATTATAATTTATACAATAATAAAAATATGAAATATATAATTTTTATTATGTGTGAATATGTGTGTGAAGATAGTGTGTGTGAATATATGAGAGAGAGTATGTGAAGTGTGTGTGTAAATGTGTGAAGTGTGTGTATTATGTGTGTAAATGTGTGTAGTGTTTTGTTTTGTTTAGTACAATTACAAAGCCCTCGTAGGGGTGGGCGGGTGGGATTTGATCCCGGATCAATAATCCCGGTTACAAATGCTCAAACAACTTAGCTACAATCAATTCCCATGTGTGTAGTTTGTTTAGTGTATGTAAAAGTGTGCAATGTGTGTGAATATGGAAGTGATCATAAAGGGAAAAAAATGAATTTCAAATGACTATGTTTTAAAATCCTTTGAAAATAAACTAAAACTTAAAGAGGGATTCAAAATCCACGATTTGGATTTATATGTCAAACATGAGTGTGTATTTAGCTAAATATTTCAAATCCTCCTTCCAAATCCCTCATCCAAATGCAACAATTATATCACTATATTAATACATTAAATATTTATCGTTTAAGGTATATGCAATTAGCTAGATATTTGTTTGCCCAAGAACTTAGTGACTTTTTGTCATGCATATATAGTGACCCACTCAATAATTCGCGTCCCACCGAAATACTACTAAACGAGTAATACCACATCACACAAATATGTATTTGTAAAAGAAAAAAACAGACAAGTTTGTTGTATTATAAGTGGTGTTATTACAAACTCATTATAAAAAATATATGGATAGAATTATAATTTAAGATCATTAAATATTATAAGCACTAACACAGGGAGAGAGAGCAAACTCCGCCCCGATCCAACCCTTTATGATATTTTTTTACCTCATACCACTAAGAAATTAAAAAAATATTTAATTAGAGTTTATGTGATTTTTTTAGTTTTCTATCCTACTCAAGTACTCATTTTCGTGCATGAAGTGGTTCACCACACTTTCGTGTGATGGCTAGTTGCTCCATTGTTTTTTACTTTTTTCGACCTGTAGATCCCCTACACCAAATCGGGGATAGATCTCACACTTCCTTCGGACTATGGGACATCCGTCTTTTCCAAGAATGGTCATAATCTCTGGGGGAAGAGGGACAAACCCAACCCCAAAACTCCGCGTTAATCAGGAATTGAACCTGAGACCTCAGGATTACAATTGCAACCCCTCAGCCACCAAACCACCCCGGGGTTGCTAGTTGCTCCATTGTTAGTAACTAGTAAGTAAATTGTGGAAAGAAAACTGACACACGAAACCACAAATTAATTACTAAAAGTGTCAACAAAGTTGGCACAAATTAGGTCTTATGAAACATGATTGATTAATGCGGGTGACTTCTTATGCATGGAAAAACAATTTGATAGAGACTAATAAAGAAGAAGCTTTATACTTTATAGTCCTCACCTTCGATTATATATGATCCTTTCAAAATTTCTTGTAATTATTACCAGATCTACATCTTGAGTCAATGAGTAAAGGGGAAAAAAAAAACTTAAATATATATATATATATATATATATATGTGAATCGAGAAAAAATTAATTATTAATGCTTTACGTAATAAAATTAAAGATCCATGCATGTTATGTTAGTCCACCTTTATGACTATGTTTTATTCTACATACTTAATTTGCGGTATGGTTTTATACAAAATTTTATTAGTTAGGATTCAAACGTAGCCGTCGATCAAAGCTAAGGGATTGTTATCGAGCGAGTAGACTAATGTCCTAATCTAATCTCCTTCGACATTCTATTTCTTATTTCCCTAAAAAAAAAAGATATCTTAATTTTATCAAATGATATTATTATGCGAATCATATATAGCACTTTTTTAGTTAAATTTAAGAGAATTTTTTCCCTATTTTTCCCAAAAGTAAATTTCGAACTATCGTTTTTCTGGACAAGTTTCAAACTTATCATTAGAAAAATCAAAATTGTTCACTTTGCTACCCTATTAATGTACGTCAGGAAGTGCGTATACGTAATTACATATGACCCCACCATGTGTCGATTTACATTAATTGAAGAAAACAGTTAAAAACCAAGAAAATTAGAAAGAAAAAAATGAAAAATGAGAAAATCGCGAGGAAGAAAATATCACTACAAGAAAAATGATCTATCCCAACACAAATTTAATGACACTATCAAAAAGCGTCGCTATAAATAAGTATTTAATGACGCTTTTTAAAGAGCATTGTAAATTATAAAAATTGGTGATTTACTAGAAAGTATTAGCATTTTAGTCAATTTTACAAAATATAAAATTAAATCACAATTTTAATGACATTAATTTTCAAAAGCGTCGCGACTTTAAAGACGCTTAATAGCGTCCCCGAATTTAACAACGCTTTTAGCGTCACCAAAACTTCATTTAAAATATATTAAATTTTTAGTAATTGTGACAGAAAATAGCGTCACCACATAATGACGCAATTGATAAAAGCGTCAGGAAATGAATTTTACCTCGCGCATAGACCTTGCGTCCCAAATATTTTTATGACATCAAATTTAACAACGCAACTCACGACACTTTCAAAAGCGTAGGTAATGCATGTACCTTGTAACGCTACAAAGCGTTACTATGTGAAATTTTTAGCGTCACTAAACATAGTTTATTTTCTAGTGAAATAGGGCAAGAGTTATGATTTATGACGACTATGAACTAAATTACCATAAATATTTTATTTAATAATTATTTATAATGTTATTTAATTAGTATAGGCGACCAATTGAAAATAATTTAAAGATATAATCGACATGCTCAAATTTCATAAGAAAAATAATAATATTTTACTTACTTTTCCATGAATTTCTACCTGTTTCTTTGATTTTATATTTTTCGGTAGAATTGTGCAATTTTCTGAAAAAAATACTTGACCATCCAAAATATTGTACTCTCTAAAAGAAAATCTAATCCATAATGAAATAAGTAATGGGCTACGATTGGCATGCAGGAAAAACCATTGGGCCTATAGTTCGAGCCTATTAACAATTCTGTTAAGTTCCTATTTGATTCTTAATAAATAAAAGAATGAACCCAATATAATATTTTTTAGATATTAATTTGCATATTCGCATTTATTTTTGAGATATTAAATGGATTTGCATATCGCATTTATTTTTGAGATATTAAATTGATTTGCATATTCGCATTTATTTTTGAGATATTAAATTAATTTGCATATTTGCATTTATTTCTGTGCCAAAAACTAAGTGGAGAAGAGGGTAGCAAACAATATTGTACTTATGAAATCCTAATTTTGATTTAATGATTGGATTAATATGTATATTCTCCGGGCGTTGAGACGTGGATTAAGATCGATCAACCGAGTTCGATTTCATATGAGTACGTGTCTCCCCTCCCTTCCGCTATTTTTCCTCATTATACTAAAAAAATGCATATTCTCATTTTTATTTTCTTAAATGATGAACGTCAGACTACTCGGTAGAGTTGTCGAAAATAAAAAAAAATTTAAAAAATAAAAAATATTTTTTTATTCATATTATTAATTTTAATGAATTAAATATACTAAGGATAATAAGTACATATTTTATAAAAATATTATATACACTTTTATAAGAGATAAAAATATAAAATATCAATTATACTATTTTTTTGTCTATTTTATCTAATTTTTCCTTCTTTTAATTTTTTTAAGCTTTCTAGCCCGCCCGCTGCTGCCTCAGCCCCACGGCCAAGTTCTAGGCCCGTCCCTTGGCGGGCTACTAAATAGTTAACCCACCTCCTATCTTAGGCGGTGCGGGGCGGAGCGGTCTGACGGGCCTGGCCCGTTTTGACAGTTCTACTACTCGGTAGGGATTTTTAGTGCTCAGTTTAGCAAAATGCAGCAATTGGGCATCTCTATAAGACCTGGGCTAAAATTAGAAACAAAGGAAACTAAGTCCATATTGTAGAAGCTTTTATGGCTGGCTAGGCCCATTAAACTTGTCATCAAGATACAGAAGCCCAGGCCCAACAATGCCGATTTCAATGAAATGATGACACGCCTTTGTCTTATTTGATTTATCCATGTCAAATTACGAATGGGCCATCATCATAATTTGGCAAAAGCCCACCAATATAATTAACATTATCAAAAATTAATAGGTGGAGAAAATGATTACCACAAAATAGAAAGTAGGTGACACGTGATTTAATACACGGAAATGTAAAAAGGACATCTACCAACCCACACATACATTCCCAACTTTGAAAAAAATTCCTCAATAGCAAAAACGAAATTATTTTAACCTATCAATAAAATGCCTAAATTAAAATTATCTAGGCGTTAGACTTTGGGAGCGTTTGCAAAGACAAAAAATAAAAAAATTAATTGTTTTAAGGCGAAAAAATAATTATTTTTTCCACCTAGAAGCTAAGAATCGCTTCACTTATCTAAAATATATGTTTGGATAAATAAGTTTTTACTTTTTACTATGATAGGAAAAGTGATTAAAAATTAAAATTAGTTTCCCAATGTCTTCACACAAAAAAAAAGCCATGTTTTTAAAATTGGATGGACCGCCGATTCGACGGTTTAATCGGGAACCGATCATTTGTCCTATCCGATTTTGTAGTAAAACCGGGTGGCTAGAAAATCATTGTCACCGGTAAAAAATCGTGAAAACCCGAAAACGGTGACTTAATTAATCCGGTTCAAAAGCAAAAAAATCTTTTTTAGTAAACATGTATTTTTTTGTTTTATTTCAAAAGTTGAAGGAATTATGTCTAGTAAATTTGAATATTTAATTTTTTTCATTTAGCTTTTATTTGAATTTATATTTATTAATTTTTCTTAACACTTATAATTATATTTATCTTGTACATGTGTACAATGCGCACACACACACACACACACACACACACACATATATATATATATATATATACATATGTACGGTCAACCGGTTTTTTAAGGACGATTAGACTACTTGAACCGTGATATAATGATCCAATTATTAATTTGGTTCGATGTCCAAAGACGAGTTTAAAAACATTGAAAAAAAGTAGAATAAATGACCAAATTTGAGTTACAAAAATATTATAATATAGTAAGTCTAGTCGCAAATGATCGGAAATCACGTTGAACAATGAAAGAATAACAATTTTCCCGTGTTTGGAATGGAACAATTTGCCCTTGTTATAATATAGAAAACATGACAAGAAAAAAGATGAGTTGTCGATAACGCGATTAAATACCCGCTATTTTCCAACAAAAGAATAATAATAATAAGGGATAATTACAAAAAATACCCCTGAGGTTTGACCAAATTACAAAAAAACTCAGTTAACTTTAAAACTTACAAAAAGTATCCCTGAGGTTTGACCAAATTACAAAAACAAACCAGTTAACTTTAAAACTTCAAAAAGTACCCATGAGGTTTGATTTAGTATTATAATTAAGGGACAATCTGCAATGATTTTACAAACATGAAGGGGGATTTTGAAATATATTTCAAACCTCATGGGTATTTTTTGTATGTTTTAAAGTTAGCTGGGTTTTTTTTTGTAATTTGGTCAAACCTCAAGGGTACTTTTTGTAATTATATTGAAATGAGATTGTGATTGAAATTTATTTCGTCTGAAAATGTTATTTTTAGGTGCAATCAATTAATCCCACGGACAAATCATCCCCCTTTTTGAGTTTTTACGAAAATAGATGAGACAATTGTACTCTGCCAGACCTCCATTTTGTAATGTGAGTCCTAGAACTGTCAATTTTGGCTAGCCCACCGACCAGGTAAAATGGCCGAATTGGAATACTTTTTGGTCCGGTCATTAGGCTCAAAAAATCATGTCGGGGTGCTATTTTTCTTTTTTATTTTCTTTTTATTTGAACTTTTACCCATTTTCTAAGAAATCCATGAAATCGCCAATCATTATTACTCATTCTCTCACAAATTTCACTATTTATCCATTCACACATTTCTAACTACCAATTATACTAAATCATTATTTTACTCTTATATATCAAATTAACTTTCATTATTACTTTTTCATATCATATTCAATCATAATTTTAAAATTCATTTTTTTTTTTCAAATTTTTGTTACCACTATTCTCCAATAAAAAAAACATATCCTATTTAACTAAAGACCTAATCTATTGAATTGAGAGTTGCATACGCGTTGCCTCCAGGGGCACGGCGAGTTGGTAAGTGACAAGGTTATAAAAGTGTGGTGCTCTGACGTCGCGAGAATGTTGCAAGGAATGTTTTTGGGTTCGTATCTCGTTGGTCATCTATATCACTCGATTTACATAATGCCAGTCTAAGAAACCTTTAATCCAAATTGGGGAGTTCCCCTTCGGAAAAAACCTTAGAAAAAAAAAAAAGTTTGCATACGCGTTGACTGTGATGGATCCCCATAGAGAGAGAGAGAAAAAAATGAAAAAAAGGCTTTCACCAACTCACGTACATTTCCTACTGCACTGAGTACAACACTTAACTGCCCAAAACTTACTAAATCTCACAATTATCACCTACCGCATAGGAAAGTGAAATCAAGACTAATCCATAATCTCCCACCGTCGATCGACACTCCAGTTGCCAGCTGGCGTCATCCAGTTGTCTCCACTTGCAACTGGGGCCCACTAACCATCTAAAATAGGTGGACCCGCGTAGGGTTAGATTTTAGTTTCCCACGGAATCTAGAGAGAGAGCGCAAAGTCATTCAGATCCGCCTATAAATAGCCTTTCGCCTCAGCTCCAGAAATCCATTCTGCATTAGCGCATTTGCTGTATCTTCCTCTTACCTTGTTATCTGCGGATCTGTGTGTTCTTCAAAAGGTAAGCACACCAGCTGAAATACCTTTTTGTGTTTTGATTAGATCTGTTAATTTTGCGTTAGCTCTTGATTAGATCTGTAGCTTTTTAGTGCTGCTCGTCTCGTTTTCTGCTTATGAATTGTTAAATGTGTTGTTTCGGATTCGGTGTCGGTCGATTTGATTATTTTTTTGGTGTGTTATTCGAGATTTGTGAGATTTAGGAAAGAAATGTGGTTGTTGAATGCTGAATTAATCAGATCGAGAGTGGCATCTGTATCTTTGTTCTCTTGCTTTTTTAGATTCAGATCTTGTTGAACATTTTGTGCCGGAAATGAATGTTGTGATTCTTTATTGAGGATCTGCGTGTTCTGTAGGAAGTGTGTGATTTGATGGTTTATTGGATGCTTGTCGTATAAAAGATTATAATCTACTAGATATATCAGTGATATGATTATAGCATTATAGATCTGTGTTGCATCTTCCTTATAGGTGTTGCTCTAGTGTTGCTTTTGGAAAATGTTTTGGACATCAAGTAATATAGTTTTGTCAGATAGATCTCTTGTGCATGCTCTTCTTCCATAATTGACAAAGATATTAAACAAGCTTTTGGTTGCTGAAAAACTTGTTTCTGCCCATTTTAATTCAATAATGCTATGTTACATGTACTTTGTTTCTATGCAATGTGATAAGATTCCACATTTATAGCTTTAATCCAGACTCAGAAGGGTAAGTTGCTTTTGACTTGTAACAAGATGCATCTGTCTGATTGAATAGACTTTTGAGTAATGCAGTAGTACTTAAAACAGGAAAATAAACTAATTTGTCCCATCAAATGTTTTTCATCAGATACAATATGGAAACCTTCTTGTTCACCTCAGAATCCGTCAATGAAGGGCACCCTGACAAGCTCTGTGACCAAGTCTCAGATGCCATTCTTGATGCTTGTCTAGAACAGGATCCGGAGAGCAAAGTAGCATGCGAAACATGCACAAAGACAAACATGGTAATGGTCTTTGGTGAGATCACAACCAAGGCTCAGGTCGACTATGAGAAGATTGTTCGGGATACATGCAGAGGCATTGGGTTCATATCCCCAGATGTTGGCCTTGATGCTGACAACTGCAAGGTCCTCGTCAACATCGAACAACAGAGCCCTGACATTGCCCAGGAGTTCATGGGCATCTCACCAAGAAACCCGAGGAAATCGGAGCTGGTGACCAAGGCCACATGTTTGGCTATGCTACTGATGAAACACCCGAGCTCATGCCCCTTACTCACGTCCTAGCCACCAAGCTTGGGGCCAAGCTCACCGAGGTGAGGAAGAACAACACTTGCCCATGGTTGAGACCTGATGGTAAGACACAAGTTACCGTCGAGTACAAGAACGAAAATGGTGCCATGGTTCCAATTAGAGTTCACACTGTCCTCATTTCAACCCAGCACGACGAGACTGTTACAAACGATCAAATCGCTGCTGACTTGAAGGAGCATGTTATCAAGCCTGTTATTCCTGCACAGTACCTTGACGAGAACACTATTTTCCACCTCAACCCGTCTGGCCGATTCGTTATCGGTGGCCCACATGGAGATGCAGGTCTGACTGGTCGGAAAATCATTATCGACACCTACGGTGGCTGGGGTGCTCACGGTGGGGGTGCTTTCTCTGGAAAAGATCCTACCAAGGTTGACAGGAGTGGTGCATATATTGTCAGACAAGCAGCCAAGAGTGTGGTGGCTTCGGGACTTGCACGTAGATGCATTGTGCAAGTATCGTATGCTATTGGTGTAGCCGAACCACTTTCAGTGTTCGTTGATACCTACAAGACTGGTAAGATCCCAGACAAGGATATTCTCACTCTTATCAAGGAGAACTTCGACTTTAGGCCCGGAATGATCGCCATCAACCTTGACTTGTTGAGAGGAGGCAACTTCAGGTATCAGAAGACTGCTGCCTACGGTCACTTTGGCCGTGATGATCCTGATTTCACCTGGGAGACCGTTAAGGTCCTCAAGCCTAAAGCTTGAGTTCGAGTGCTACAATTCTGCAATTGACTTGATTTGGAAAATTTACGGGTTTGCAGATGGGTAAACAAGCTTGGCCTGATACATTAACGGTATAATTCTTTTTCGGGACTTCATTACGATGCGGGATCAGTGGTGTTCGTGTTTTTTATTTTGAGGATGTAGGAGCCTGGGGTATTTGTTGAATGTGTCCCTTTGTCTTTGTATTTTTCTGTTGTTTACGTTAGCAATGTTGTCTTGAAATTCTGTAGCTCCGTTATTTGGGGTAACCTTGAAATATTATTGTGTGTTTTTAATGATTTCTCAATTTATGAAACCATTTCAACCGTTTCACTTAAATTTGTTCTCTGAAAGTTGGTTCACTGTATGATGCCATCAATTGTATACAATGCAACTCCTCAGCCTGTTTACTTATTTTGATTTAGTTATGTTTCAAGTTGTATGGTGTTGGGTCCTACGGTTGTGCTCGGTTGTAAGATTTTGTTGCAAATTTTTATGGTTAATTAAAAAAAAGTACCCTTGAGCGTTTGACCTAATTACAAAAAAATCTAGCCAACTTTTGAAATTACAAAAAATACCCACAGTTATTTTTGCCTATTATTTAACCTCTTCATAAGAAAAAGAATTTCAAAATCCCCCATCATATTTATAAATTCATTGCAATTTACTCCTTAATTTTCACACTGAATAAAACTCCAGTGGTACTTTTTGTAATTTTGAAAGTTAGTTGAGATTTTTTGTAATTAGGTCAAACCTCATAATACTTTTTGAAATCATCCCAATTTTTTATTCTTTTTGTAATCATCCCAATTTTTTATTCATGAATGTTTTTCGTCCCAAAATGCGATTGATTCACCTTTTCATCTATGAGTCGTATCCAATCATAATTTCACTAAAAACTATAACCGTTACACTTTCATACAGTGGCGGAGCCACGTGAAGCTTTGGGGGTACAGCTGTACCCCCAATTTTTGAAAAAAAAAAAAAGAAAATTAGTTTAAAAAATAATATTAATAATATTTTGTACCCCCAATTTTTATATAAAATGGTATTTTTAACAATTAAAATCCAAAATATCTTATATATTTTTAACACATTTTCCCACATTTTCTTCCCCCAACAAACACTTTGTTCCCAAAAAATAATTATAGAATCTAACTACGATTAGCCTAAAATTTATCGTACCCATTTTTGAATTTCGGATTAAGCCAACGCTTTCATATCACAAATATATCGTTCGTTTTTTTCTTGCATTTTCAATTATCAATCACTATTTTACCAATTTAACCATCACATCAATTATTATTATTATACTTTCAGTTTACTCAATCCACTCTCAAATTTCTTTCTTATTTTCCCCAAACAATATTTTCTCCAAATACAGAAATGAATGGAACAAAAGGCCAACTAGACACACCTAAGCATTTATCTCTATGAGCATCTTTTCTCTCATTTTAATGCCATTTAGTTAGATATACATTTTGGATTGTAGGGTGATCGTCTTTTATGAATGATTCTATAGGATATTGGACTGATATCAGCATTTGGTGTTTTCTATGATGAACATCGTTACTAGCCTTATATGCATTGTAGTTTTTTTTAATTGCCTTGCACATTATACTTGTGTTTTGAAGATAAAATACGAATATTTGCCGTCTTAGTCATAGCACGACTGACGCTGTGAAGATTCATATGTAAAAATTATAAATATTATGGATAATTACAAAAACCCCTGTAGTTTGAGCTAATTACAAAAAAACCCCATAAATATTTCAAAATTATAAGAAAACCCTTCAAGTAGTCTTAAATTTAAGAGGTAATCGTAATATTTTATAGATGTCGGGAGGATTTTTGAAATGTTTTTTGCTTATGAAAATATAAGACGGAATCAAATCTCAATTGTGTTTTTGCAATTTTAAAAATATCTAGATTTTTTAATTAACCTGAACCTCAAGGGTTTTTTTTTTGTAATTATCCTAAGTATTATATGCACATAGATGTTAAAAGGGGGCTAGTTGCTATATATTTTCACAAATAAACCACCATATAGTTAGGCAAGCTATCACTTAGCTGAATTGACTTAGGCTCCTATAATTGCCTGTGGAATAGACTTGCCTGCCTGTTCTTTACTTTATTAGACCTAGACTTACATAATGCAATTTCTCTATTTCAAATTGTGTTGCATAGCCAAGTGTACGTTCATGTCTTGATGATGTATATTTGACATATACTGATGATACTTTAAATTAGGGGTGTCAATCTCGGCCGACTAAAATCCTACCTAAAGTTCCTGAGAGACATTTAACACAACTTGAACCCGAACACGAATACGACTAACACGAATCACGAGTTACCAATTTGTCTAAAACATTGTTGTTTTATCTTTTACTTAATTTTTTCTCGTATTTTGAGCATAATCCGAAATCAAACATGAACCCGACCTAATGACCCAAATCGACACCCCTCAGAAATATGAGATGATCGCAACTTGAAATAGATGGTCACACTCATATGAATAGAATTCGAAAATGTATTTTATGTCCATAAAAAGGACAAAATATTTAATCAAGGGTAAATAATGAATTACATTCATTATTTTCCGTTAGGTCAACGAATGGAGAGGTTAAAGCTGAACGGGACCAAACGTCGAAGAAAGTTTTGTAATTTCCCAAACCCAAAGGACTGACTTGTAATTAGTCCTGCCTAACCTCAAGGTAGGGTGGTAGTGTAGCTCACCCTACCAATTAATAATATTCAGTCAGTTTCATAAAATGCCTCGGATGCCGCAGACATCCCCGATTTACATCTTGTCACGGGTTAAGGGTCTTTGATACTAGCAGGCCCGATTAGTCGGTGTAAACCCTGGATATCCTGGATTATCAAAAAAAAAAAAAAAAAAATGCCTCTAGATGAAACTTCTTACATAATGCTTCTGCAGCAACTTTTATTCTTGCTTTGTCCTGCAAACAGTTCCATACATTCTTCACACTCAATCACAAGTCTCTCTTTCTCAAAACAAGTCAATATTTTAAGGGTTAATTACAAAAACTACACCTAAGTTTAGCCTAATTACAAAAACCCCCAATTATCTTTCAAAATTATACATATACCCCCTTAACAACATTTGTTTCATTTTACAAATTGCACTCTCAGGAAGGGGGTATTTGTCAGGTACAAACTTCAGAGGGGGTGTTTTGTAACACTTCAAGGTTTTTTTTTATAATTTCGAAAGATAACTGGAGTTTTTTGTAATTAAGCTAAACCTCAGGGTAGATTTTGTAATTATCCATATGTTAAAACGCGATTGGTTCACTCTCACTCGTTTCATCTATCAATCGTATCCAATCATAATTTCACTAAAAAGCGTATTATATCGACTATTACTAAGGATGACAACGAGACATCTGGCTCCGCATTAAATCCGCCCCGTTCGGGGCTGGTCTAGACCCGGTCAAACTGATCCGCTTTTGAAAAACCCGCTGAGTCCGAGGCGGGTAACGAGTCCAGCTGAATCCGCCCCCGGATATGTATAATATTTATTGTTTTTTATTTAAAATATACTAATTATTAGAGGATTTACCCTCGCGGACAATATTAAAATTAGGCTACTTTAATTTTCTCTAATTATTCACTGGTCAGTTTTAATCTTGTTTTTTGACAATATTCACCTGTCAGTTACCTTATCATTCTCTCTAATATTTTGGCTTGACAAATTTCATGCTTGCTAACATCACACTACTCTCTGTTTGTAAGAATAATATGTTGAATTTTGCCAACATGTTTCAGAATTTAATAAATTTATTTTAGTTAGTTTGGGGCCTTTTATGTTAAAAGATCAAATTCATTTCTTAGCAGTTAGCACACACTAGACAAAAAGCTTGGAGTGAGAATTGCTCAGTTTTTTTTTTTAAAAACTTTGAAGCTGGTTTAGTGATTTAATAAATGAAAATTAGTTAAACTTTTTTAATTGGCGAGTCTCGGGTTGGACTCGCCGGTCCCGAGTCCAATTTTTCCTTCCTTAGCAGTGGCTAAGAGTTTAGCCAAACTCGTCCCCACCCGCCGTTGTCATCCCTAACTATCACTCACTTTTATATCACAAATACATCATTCACTTTTTCTTGCATTTTCAATTATCAATCACTATTTTACCAAATTAACTATCATATCAACTATCATTATTACATTTTCAGTTTGCTCAATCCACTCTCAAATTTCTTTCTCCAAATACAGAAATGAATGGAAAAAAGGCCAACCAAACACACCTAAATATTTAGCTCCATGCAGAAGCGGAACTAGGAGGACAAAAAATTTACCCCCACAAAAGTTTTCTAATTATTTTTTAGTTACTTATTACAATTGCCCCCAAAATTTATAAAACCTTCAAGCAGTTGTCTTTACATTGGAAAAGTCATTAATTATGGTTGTTAGTATATGAATATTTTCTTCTTATAATTTAAATTTACAAACTCGGTTCGAATTCGATCTTTCGCCCCAAAACCAAAATCACTGGCTCTATGAGCATCTTTTCTCCTCATTTTAATGTCATCTAGTTAGATACAATGGCGGAGACGACTGGCCAACCTAGCCTTGGCCCAGCCCTTTTTCTTTAAAAAAAAAAAAATAGAACTCTTGCAACACACAAGTCTTAGAGAAATACAACAATACAATTAGAAGTGCAAAACGGAGGCTAACTTAAATAAGGGCAAACCCTAGCTAATGACTAGAAAGTGAAAATACAAAACTATCCTCACAAATATAAACTAATTATAATTCTAACAGGATTAATATCAACATATGGGGTTTTCAATGATAAACATCGTTCGAGATAAAATACGAAAATTTGCCGTTAGCCATAGCAATTAGCAAATGATGAAATGACTGACGCTGTGAAGATTCATATGTAAAAGATTACAAGTTTCATGGGTAATTACAAAAACATCCCTGAGGTTTGGACTAATTACAAAAAAAACCAGAGATGATTCAAAACTACAGGAAAAAAAACCTTCAAGTTTGATTATGTCTTAAATTTAAGAGGATAATTGTTATATTTTTATAAATGTCTGGGGGACTTTTTGAAATATTCTTTTTATGAAGTGGAAAATGTAAGACTAAGGTTGTTTTTGCAATTTTTAAAAATATCTGGGTTTTTCTGTAATTCTGTAATTAGCCTGAACCTCAAGGTTTTTTTTTTAATTATTCCTAAGCATTATTTGCACATAGATGTTAAATTAGCTTATGATACTAATTTACCATTCAACATACATCAATGGATTGATTTTCCATTTAAAAGGGCTAGTTGCTATATATTTTTAACAAATAAACCACCATATAGTTATTAGGCAAGCTATCACTTAGAGCCGAATTGACTTAGGCTGTTATAATTGCCTGTGGGATAGACTTGCCTGTCTGTTCTTTACTTTATTAGGCATAGACTTCGGCAATGCAATCCAAATTCTCTATATTTCAAATTGGGTTATATTGCAAAACGAGGACTCTAATTATATCCCACTGACAAAAGACTCTAAGTTTGCGGGTTCGATTCAGGATAGTAACTTTAAACTTTTGGCAAGTGAGGATAAATAGTCTAAATTGCCCGCATTCGGGCTAATTACAATTTGAGCAACTTGGGCTCAGTTTGTCCTCAATTTACTAAAAGCTTAAAGTTAATGTACTAAATTGAAAGTCCACAAACTTAATGTCCTCTTTACCAGTAAAGTATAATTAGTGTCCTCATTTTTCAATTTAGCATTTCAAATTATGTATCATAGCCAAGTGTACGTTGAAGATGTACATGTACTGGTGATACTTTAAATACGAGATGATCGACAACTTGAAATAGATGATCCTTAATCTGCAGTGCCTCCTTTAAATGGAAAAACAGAAGAATGAATTGGGCATGCTAAAAACTTATGAAATTATAGGGATAATCACAAATACAGAAATACTACCCTTAAGGTTAGCTAATTACAGAAAACCCTCATATCTTTTAAAATACAAATATCCCCTTGATCTGTTCTTATTTTAAAATTGCACCTTTTAATGAGGTAATTTGTATAACAGAAACAAGCCTCAAATGGATATTTTAAATCTCAGGATAACTTTTATAATTATCCCTAAATTACATCAATACTCCCTCACATGAAGAGAACTCGAGAAGGTATTTTATGTCCATAAAAAAGCAAAATATTTAATCAAATACATTCGTCAAATTCCGTTAGGGTCAACGAATGGAGAAGTTAGGCTGAACGGGACCAAACGTCAAAGAAAGTTTCGTAATTTCCTAAACCCCAAAGGACTGACTTGTAATTAGCCCTGCCTAACCTCAAGCCAATTAATAATATTCAGTCAATTTCAGACAATGCCTCTGGATGAAACTTTACATAATGCTTCTTCAGCGACTTTTATTCTTGCTTTGTCCTGCAAACAGTTCCATACATTCTTCAAACTCAATCACAAGTCTCTTTTCTCAAAACAAGTAAATATGTCAAGGGTTAATTACAAAAATGGATAATTACAAAAACACCCCTAAGGTTTGGGCTAATTACAAAAAATCCAGAGTTATTTGAAAATTACAAAAAAAAAACCTTGAGATTTGATTCCGTCTTACATTATTCCCGGTGATTTTCGAGAACATTTCAAAAAAAAACTGACATTTACAAAAATATTACAGTTACCCCCCTTAAATTTAAGACAAAATAAAACCTGAAGGGTTGGTTAAACTTCGGGTGTAGTTTTTGTAAGGGATAATTACAAAAACACCCCGGTGATTTTCGAGAACATTTCAAAAAAAACCTGACATTTACAAAAATATTACAGACCTTAAATTTAAGACAAAATAAAACTTAAAGGGTTATTTTTATAATTTTGAAACATGTCTGGTTTTTTTGTAATTAACCCAAAACCTCAGGGTGTTTTTAATTATCCCTTACAAAACTACACCTGAAGTTTAACCAAATTACAAAAAAACCTAATTATCTTTCAAAATTACAAATACTCCTTAACATTTGTTTCATTTTACAAATTGCACCCTCAAGAAGAGGGGTATTTGACAGGTACAAACTTCAAGGGGGTGTTTTGTAACACTTTAAGGGTATTTGTAATTTCAAAAGATAACTGGAGTTTTCTGTAACTAGGCTAAACCTCAGGGTAGGTTTTGTAATTATCCATATGTTTAAAGCAAACATCCTTACCTTTCCTTCAAAGGTGATGATTAAAGAACCTCCTCTTGATTCGCGATAAGCCCTTCATGTCCCAAAAATTGGAAACGAGACGATTAAAAATGAAACGGAGAGGATGTCGTACAGGCAAAAGTAATGTATGATGAACAAAATTCTTACTAATGTAGAGATCAGGAAATTTATTGTAAATTTCTGAAAGAGGTTGAGCAACTTCCACCTGTATTGCAAATGATTTGAATGTCATACAATTAATTACTAGATCACGAACACTCTTATCACTGCTCCTTGTACCAAGAAATCGATCACGAAATGGAAAAAAACCGACCCGCTAAGGACCTAAACCCGATGGGCAGACCTGTTAGACCAACTAGACCCGTTCCATAAATTCAAAATATATTTTTACGATACATCTTTTCTTCTAACTAAAATATATGAATAATTACAAAAACTACCCTGAGGTTTGGGGTATTTACGAAAAAAAAATGAGACGTTTCAAAATTACTGAAATCCCCTTAAGATTTGATTTTTCTTACATTTTACCCTAACCTTTAATGACCTGGCGGAATTTGCTGAGGTCATCAAATATCTTACAATTACATTCCTCAACTTACAAATAACCCCAACTTTCCGTCTGGCTATTTTTAATGTTTAGAAAAATTGAGGGATGTAATCAGTAAAACGAAGACAAAATGTTGGGCCTATTTATAATATTTAGAAAAGTTAAGGAATGTAATAGTAGAATATTTGATAAAGTCAGCAAATTTCACAATTGTTCAATTGATGGTTGGGGTATAAGATTTGAAGCAAAACCCAAGGGATTTTCTGCAATTTTGAAGCTTCTCTTGATGTGTGTGTGTGTGTGTGTGTTTTGTAATTACCCCAAACCTCAGAAGTAGTTTTTGTAATTATTCATAAAATATAATAAGATATTTTGATAGTAAGTTTTAAATAATAAAAGAATAGGTCTAGGAGCGTCCGCTCTCAAAACGTAAAACCAGACCCATTTACTGATTTACACTATTAAAATCCCACAGGTCCAGTCGAGCTACATCGCTATGTTCTCTTTATACATGGATTTAGGAAGATATAACCACTGTCCATTTGCAATCACAGCTCTTTCATTCTTGTTATAGTACACAGGAACTAAAGCATGCAATTCAGCCCTATTCAAGGAAACTCCAGCTGGCATCGGCGAGACACAATAGGATTATGTGCACTATTATGTACATATGACAGGCGATCTCGTTACATGACTACATCAAAGGAACTAGGAAGAGCAGGTCCGCAAAAAGCAAAAGAATAACAGATATAAATAATAGATTCAATAAAGACTCACGTCCGAAAGAGTTGTTGCCAGTCTCTTTGAAAAAAAATGGTTCTGCGATTGCAAAAGCCCATTGATCTCATCAATTCGATCAAGCAATCCCACTCCTTTTCCAGCTCAGCAACATTTGTCGCGGTAAAAATTATCACATTTTGGCACTGATCTACAAGATACAAATGATTTACAACCCAAGGTTCAATTATAGATAATAGAAGGGCAAAAACCTCAGACACACACACACACACACACAATGTTTGCAGAAAAGAAGTTTGTATTAACAACAGGTTAAAACTGTGCATAATTATGCAGAGTTTCTCATTAAATAAAGGGATAATTACAAAAACATCCCTGAGGTTTGGGCAAATTGGGCTAATTACAAAAAACAAATCCAGAGATGTTTCAAAATTACAAAAAAAAAAAACAAGTTTGATTCTGTTTTAAATTTAAGGGGGTAATTGTAATATTTTTATAAATGTCCAGGGAATTTTGAAATGTTTTTTTGCTTATGAAGGAAAAATTTAAGACGAATCAAACCTCAGGGTTTTTTTGCAATTTTCAAGAACCTCTTGTTTTTTTGTTGTAATTAGCCCAACCTCGAGGGTGTTTTTGCAATTACCCGTTAGATATTTGATAAAAACCAAAATATACAACTAGAGAACTAACAGAGATCACCCTTAAGTATTGAAAAAGATTTTGCTATGTTCAAATGAAACAGATGTTTTTTTAGATAAAATCAAACAGATATTTAATAAGTGCAGCTAGCCTACATGATACTCCAAATGTGTGCAGTGGGTTTGAATGTATACCAGATGGAATTTAACTTACCAGAGGCACACCCAGTTTCTCATGATGCAACAACTCGGTGATGCCTTCGGGCAACTGAGCCATCTGGAAGGTGTAGACAAAATCAATATAAATTTGATTATCACAACGGCAAAACTCAAAAGCTATAATTTTTTTCATGACGGGACAAAGGAAAAGTGAATTTTCCCTAGGCAAAATTATATCTATATTCTATTTGGTACAAGATGAGGAGGAGAAGGGCAAGAACAGGGATATTTGTGTAAGGTTATGTCCGCTTACTCCAGTTCTATTTCTCTCCCAATTTTCAACCCGACTAAGTATGCACATATAATCCAGGTATTATATTTTCAATTTTCAGCGACAAATATTTATTCATCATAACACTGTACTTACACCACAGAATACTACTTCATGTTGTCATCCAACAACAAACTAAGCCTTTTTCCACTATGTGGGTCGGCTATATGGATCATACCACGTCATCATTTACGGTCAAAGGCCATATAACATGTCTTTTTAGTAGTTTATTTCCAATTCTGTTTAGGTCTTCCTTCCTTTCTTAATTTGAGTGAGTGATTCCATACTTTCTACACATCGACCGGTGCATCTAAAGGTCTCATCTAAAGGTCTCCTATGTACAATACGTGTCCAAACCATATTAAGCGTGTTTCTCTAATTTTCTCATCTATTGGTGCTATGCCACTTTTTTCCTAATATATTCATTTCTTATTTTATCCAATCTAAAGTGTCATCCAATTCACCAAATCAACAATTTTGAATAAGTCAATCCTTTTAATTTCACAAGATGTACCATTTTCTTCTCCATACCGTGATGACAATAACGACATGTCAATCCTAATGATGTGCCCGCTACTTCTCATGGTGTTTCAAAGTGCCATAACTATAATATGAACTCAGCAGCAATAAAACTTTTTACATCACATCACATCACCTCATTCCTATCTCCAGTGCACTTTTCGCCTATGAGATGCCTCAAATACTCTTCAAATTCTTCATCGGGGCCTACAATAAAGGATAGTACTGAATAAATGCAATTGCAATGAAACTAAAGGTAGCTGAAATATTTTTCACAAAGCAGCAAAAAAAAAACGACAAAACTGCCTCCCAGTCCTAGCAAAAATATTAATTAGATAAGAACTATCAATTCATACTAAAAACAAAAACAAATTAAAGATATTGGTGATTGACAAGATGTACCGTCAACACCAAATGCTTTAGCAACACCAGCTATAGTGACATCTGAAGGCAACGGACCAACCCCTCCATATATGAAAACCTACAATAACCGCTCACAAGCTTCATCACTGTTTTACAACTATCTATCTCTTATAAACACTTAAAATGCAAGAGTTTACCATATCATTAGTAGGCTTTTGTCGCGCTCAACCGTCTGCAACAGAATCAATCTGGAAAGACTGACATTAATGATATTATATATAACAGGAAGTCAAAAGTAGGGAATCTTAAAATATATCCTAAAAGCAAAGACTTAAAACTAAGCACTAGTTTGCATTTCGAACGAATTTTATGAACAGAAGAAACTAATAGACACACAGAAGACAAAAGCATGTTGATGGGTCTCAAACATGATACAAGTGTGCATAATATCAGTTTAGATTACTTTTCGTCTCATGCAGATAAGACATGAGACGAAAAGTTCCTTGCATAACAAATAGTTAATATATCAAAGTCTTATTGACATTTGAGGGCACAAAGACATCGTGAACTGTGTGATGTTTAAAAATGGGAAAACGAGCCTTGTCCATTTTGTCAAACAATAATAAAAGGTAGAGACAAGTAGCCGAGCATAAGCGGCATCCGCACTAACAATCATGCATTTGTTCTGGTCTTTCTTTACCAGTGTATATTATTATTAGGGATAGCTACAAAAACACCTCTGAGGTTTTGACTAATTACAAAGAATCCCACACAAAACCCCTCAGGTTTGATTCTATATTAAATTTAAGGGGATAATTATAATGTTTTTTATAAATGTCAGGCAGTTTTGAAATATTGTTTTGCTTATGAAGAGGAAAATGTAAAGACTAAATCAAACATAAAGGGGGTTCTAGTAATTTTCAAAATCTCTGAGTTTTTTGTAATTAGTGTCAACTCTCAGGTTTTCTCTTTTTGTAATTATCCCTTATTATTATATTGATGTTTGAGTTAGAAATGATCTATTTGCATATCAGGGGTCTCCTATTTACTCAACATCACAAATAAGTACGGTATTCAACGGCATTGGTATTCAGAAGCTTGTCATATGTCAAAAATTAAATGTACAAATTCACAAAATACTTACGACCATTTTTTCAATAGAGTAACAGCAAACATGAAAAATTCAACCAATCAGCCTATGGAATGGAGTTTACACAACAACTCTTACTTGGATCCCCATCTGATCATCAACAGTGCAAACCTGAGCTATGGAACCAACAGAAAAAAAAGTTTCACTTAATTTTAAGGACTTGCATTTCCTAGATTTACATCATAAACTAGATAAAGTAGTTGTATATCCTTCGAGTGTAATAAATTTTTTGAATTGACCGTGCAAAAGAAGTCTTCCAATATTACATTATAGCATAATACCACCTCTTCCCCCAGGATATTGAAACTTCTTTTAAGTTATGCTCTTCCGGTAATATAAACTAATAACTACTTTTCCCTTCTCTCTCTTGCATGCATAAAATTTTTTCTGCAAGCATACGTGTATCTGCTTGGATTGGGGGGAAGTTCAAGTTACATAAACTCTAATACATACAAAAAGTTTGCTTAAATATGATATATTACAGTTCTGGAAACGCAAGGGGGCAATGGTTCTTTTTATTTTCTTGATAATTAACCTAAGGCAAAAGCCAAAAGGTTGTAAGCTATAAATCCTGAATCTCCCTAAAACAAAGATAAATAGAAATAGTATTTGTTATAAGCTCCAGGTAAACCTAGTCATACTAAAGTCTAAACAAAGGTGACAACGTGATAGTAACTTCCAGATCAGTGTACACGGGAGACCAACATCCAGAGCAAATTTTGCAGTAACAATGATTAAAATAAGGCATAAAGTTTGCAGTAATACATGTGCGAATGCGGAAAATATTCCACCAGATCAAGAAAGTCTTATTATTCGGAGAAGCAGATGTACACGAGAATCTCAAAAGGCGTATCAATTTTAGTCAAAAGAAAAAACTTACCTGTATGACCAGTCCAAGATGGGATTCACTCTCATGAAAGGCGGCCATCCAGGTGAGCTCGGGGAGAACTGCTCTTGCCCTACCTGAAAGAATATGACATTTTTCTTTGATCACACTCTTAACTTATTTATGCTTATATTAAAATCTAGGGATAATTACAAAAAAAACACCCTGAGGTATGGACTAATTACAAAAAAGCCAGAGATGTATCAAAATTACAAAAAAAAAAACCATCAGATTTTAGTTTGTCTTGAGTTTAAAGGGGTAACTGTAATATTTCTATAATTGAAATTTTTTTCGCAGAAGGGGGGAAATATAAGTCTGAATGTTTCTCAAGGGTTTTTTTGCAATTTTCAAAAACCTTTGTTTTTTTTTTTGTAATTAGCCCGAACCTGGGGGGAGGGGTTGTAATTATCACTAGAATCAAATGAGAAAGACGTCGCATACATACAACAGTAGGATCACCAATTCGGACACCAAGAAAAATAGCTCTAATCGGCTTAGCGTTAAAAAGAGCCTCCAAGCCAGACTTGAAATCTTGGCGACTAATGTCCATCTGCAATTTGTAACTGCCAAAATGGAACTAACATGTCAATTATCAACTGTAAGCATAACATCACTTAAAAAAACTTACAAAAAAAAATTGTCGTATCCAAGCAAGCATATACCATTTTCTTGTACTTCATACTTCCAGGGAAAAGTATACCACATGCAAAACTTGAATTAAAAATACGGGAGAAAGGGGTAAAACAAGCTATATGAGATAAAGGAAAATAAATATAAGGATAATTACAAAAACCATCGCTGATGTTTGAGTTAATTACAAAAAAAAAAAAACAGAGATGTTTGAAAATTACAAAATACCCCTTGAGGTTTGATTCTATGTTAAATGTAAGGAGATAACCGTAAATATTTTTACAAATGTAAAGGGGTGTTTGAAATATTTTTGCTTATGAAATATTATTTCAAACCTAAAGAGGTTTTTTTTGTAATTTTCAAAAATCTCTGGGTTTTTTTTGGTAATTAACCCAAACCTCATGGGTAGTTTTTGTAATTGTCCCATAAATATATTCACATACACAGAAGCTGTCTCATAAGTGAATGAGTTGATTTCAGGAAAAGTAGACGGGCTCTCGAAATAGATTGTCCGTATTGGAAATGTTATTTCAGCACCCTCAGTATCCCCACTGGACAGCTTCTTTCCAGCATTATGCAAATAATAGCCTGCCCGAAGAAGGTGCAATAAAACCTACAAATCCAGAATTGTACGTCGTTATATCTTTCTTAAATTGATAACATAAAGATATTATCAGATTGGTATGGAACAAAGGATGCGTTAATTTAAAACTACTTACAGTTGAATCTTTTCCACCATTGAAGCTGAAGGCAACCTCCTCAACACTGTCAATGAAATTATTTAGTGTTTAATCTAGTTTGCCTTGAATGTTGTTAATGACAATGCTAAACAACTGTTGGAATATAATATTTAGGAGTCGATCTTCCATTAACATCACTGGTTAAAGCTCACAAAGAACAGAGATATTACTATTGAACTTTATTTCTAAACTGCAGGAGTCAAGAATTTACTAGCCTATCTACTCATTCCAATTTCAAATGATTCGAATTCCAAACCGATTAATGCTTAAACAATTCAGTTTAGTGGACTATTAATTCAATAATCCTATCCAATTAATTTCCAAAATGATTGATTTTCAGTATTGTTTCATATTTCAGCTAGTTCAGTATTATATCGAAAACCAGGCAGTTCCATAGCAGTAGAAACAATCAGTCCGAATCTGAGACAATGTCTACTAAGAAAAAGCAATCATTTCGAAACAATTTCTTGTTTTGAAACTACAAAATTAAGACATCTGAGATCTGATAGACAAAACCAAAATGCAAGCATTGACAATTGTTTTAAGCTCACTTTCAGAACTTACACAATGTCGCGTGAATTATCATAAAACTGCACCAAAAATCCTATTCGTTAATATAAATTATACATTCACTCATGCACATATCAAATAACAACCCCTTTTATGAAGAACATAGATATACAAGAATGTTGAGGATAAAAGTAAATGAGCCATACGAGTAGAGAGCAAGAGCCCTTTGGATAACATAGATGGCATTGTTGTACTTTGTCTTCAATCTTGTATCATCACTTTCTCTAATCGCTTTATCGATCTCCATCTTTGACTTATATCAATGAATCTTCCTAAATGGGGGGAAAAAGAAAATGAAAAATGAAAAATGAAAAAAAAAAAAAAATTCAACCACAGCCACAGCATCTTTAAATTCAATCAACTGGCAAAAGCATAACAAGGGGGGAAAAAATCGTCACAAGTGTACATAAAAATATCAATTCTCACCAAAACCCCATGAAATTTTTATTTTCAATAACAAAATTCACTTGCCTCTGATGTAAAAACATATGGGTTTCCGTGAATCTTGAATAACAGTTTGCAATTGAAACAAATACACATTCAAAGAACCCAATCTACATATGCAATCAACAAAATAAAAAGGGGGGTTTCATCTTTGAGGGGTTTAGCAATGGAATTTAAAATTTTCACCTTGTGCTGAATAAAACAGAGAATGAGAGTTGAACAGAACAAATACAGAAAACCGTATACGCGAATAATGAAACTTTTGATGTGATTTTGGAAGATTCTACGATTGAAGGGTTTAGAAATGGAATATTATTACCTTTCTCTCAAGACTCAAGAAGTGGGAAGATTCAAAGATGTCTATGAACTATAAAGAATTTTATTCAATTTCTGCTTAATTTCCTTTTCTTAGGATAAATATAAAATATTGGGGCGTTCCAAAAAAGATTTATCATCTGAATTGCCGAAAAATAGTCGTTACTTTATAGTGTCAAAAATGGAATATTCGGCGTAAATGTAATAATGGGAAAGAATTCAAAGAAAATAAAAGCAAACGGATTATAGAATCAAATGATTGAGAAAAAATTCCCTCAAAAAGAAAATAGGGCACATGCGGGCTTATATGAGACCGTCTTATAGATTAATTTTATGATATTATTGCATATAAGTTTTTGCCAAAAGAAAAAAAATAATTCAAATTCAATGAAAATAAATGTAATTTCAACATTTTAAATTTCATTTTAGGAAACGAAATTATAAATAGTAACGATAACTAAAATAAAATTATGCATACTATGTATGATATATTGTCCATTGAATAATTGATGACGGACTCTTGAAGTATGAGTGTCAAATTATAAGATTTAGGCCTTGTGGGCAAGTCGGACTTATAGTTCCTTTTTGTATTGTGTACCTTGGAAGTTTTGATGCAATAAATGATATTGCACATGAAGTATTAGTAATTAAAATCGGAATTGGAGCCTCCTTATAATCATAAACGATGGTATTTATAGTAGAAGGGTAACTATATCCATGAGGTACAAGTGGTGTAGGTTGCAATATGGATGATGGTCCATAGATCGACTGATATCTGGTAATTGTCAATACGGTCATTGGTTTTCTCAAATTTTCCTTCGGTGGAAGTAGGTTTCTTCCTTTTGTGATAGTTGGTTTGTTTTTCGTTTTTCTGGTAGATCCATTCATATATTAGTAGATATGTTCATCAGGAGTTCTTTGTTAGTTTCTGGTTAAATTTGTAGATCATAAAATGAGTCTGGTGTGGATCGTCTAAATCTTATGTAAAAGTATGAACAGTCACTCATCCAGCCAACAATCACAGTCCACTCAATTTGTTTTGATACTTTACAATATATTGTATCTATTTAATTTTGATTTTTGCTTGACTCCCTTTTTTTCCTTGTTTGGAAGGTGGAAGTTTTTGGCTTCCTGTTTGATTTTTATTGTATTTTGGTTTTTATGAATTAATTAATAAAAATGCAAATTTCTTATTGAAAAAAAATATCTCTAACTAAAAACAACACCAATTGTGCCAACGAATCACACAGATGTAGGGGTGTCAATTCCTGACCCGACACGAGAACCCGACACGAACCCGACCTGAAGTTACTGAGAGAAACCCGAACACGAACACGACTAACACGAACCCGACACGAAGTTACCAATTTGTCTAAAATGTAGTTGTTTTATTTTTTTACTTATTTTTTGATGCATTTTGAGCATAACCCGAAATCGACTCGAAACCAAACCTGAACCCGACCCGATGCATTTTTACTTATTCGGGCAGACTCATGTTGGCGTTTCATAGTTCATTCCAGGCGGTGTCTAGCTTTCATGCCGAGCTACTAAAGATCGAGATGAGACTCGCAGATGCCCGACGCTTTTCTTTGCGATTTGGATCGAGTTGGACGCAGCGGTGGTGGTCACCACGATCACATCCGTCAGCTTGGCTCGTACGGGCGATTCAACATACACTGTTGGTCGCATTCGAACATGCTTTGAGGACCTTGATGATTCGATTTCCCACATACACAGAGAGGGGAATCGACCGGCAGATCATCTAAGCGGAGTTAGGGAGGCTGCGCCGCTTGGCGATCATATTGTTTATGAGGGCACGACTTCTCACCACCTTCTAGCGCTCATTCGGATGGACCAAATGGGATATCCGAACTTTAGATTTTGATTGCGATTAGTTCTCCTTGTATTTTTTAGATATCTCATTATGATAGTTTGTATAATTGTCGTAGTGATAGGTTTCTTGATTTTTGATTTTCTCCCCGTGACGGGACATCGTATGATACTTTTGATTATTTGATCTACGGTGGGGATCACGCCTCAATCCCCACCCCCTCGGGGTGTTATTTTGCTTAAAAAAAAAAAAAAAACCGACCCATGGATGGACGGGGGCGAACTAGGATTTGATACCTGGGGGCCGGTTTTTGCGGCTAGACCTCCTAGGCGGGCGCTTAGAACCGGTTTTTGAGAATGTCAAGTACCTAGACCGGATTCTTTGACCGTAGGTTGATTTTTAGCCAACACGGTTTTTTGCACCGATTTTACAACACTGATTTGTATCGAATACAATGTCAATATTTTTCGTTAAATATCCCAAAATACATAATTACAACACAAAATTGATGTACTTTTTCATTTTACAGAAAAAATGAGGGAGGCCAAATAGAATTAAACCCAAAATTAACATATAAAAAATAAAAAAAATAAAAATATTGGGGGGGGGGGCCAGGGCCCCCCTCCCCACCAAGGTAGGTCCGTCTCTGCCGATGGACCTAATTGACACCCCTACACAGATGATATGAAAACAACACTAAACGTGTCCAAAGCTATTTGAATACTTCAATTAATTATTTTATACACTTATATATATATATATTTATATTTATATATGAAAAAAATGAAATTTAAATTAAAACGAAAAATTGGATTGAAGGGGAAAATATGGTACTTTCTTGACTTGGGCACGATAAGACTTCTGAAGTTTCAAAGAAAAATCCAACACGAAAATTCCAATGATTACTTGTGAAATTTCAGGGCAAAATCCACCACAAATCCCACAAGGAATTTCCAATGATAAGAACCCACAAATCACAATAAGCAATAATAGCTTTGAAGTTTGACCACTAAATTAGCAAACTTCCCATTAAGATGAAAAAACTTGCTTGTCACAAAAATAAATAAATAAAAAAATTACAATTATTTACCCAAACACGCAATTGTTTATGAAAATCTTAAAAAAAATATACTATTCATTCATTCTCATTTTTTTTTCAATCATTATTTACATGCAATTATAATTTTACCAAATATCATGTCAAACTAGGAATGTCAATCTGTAACACGACACGATAACTCGACACAAATTTAGCAGGTACATGTACAAACCTTAGCTGGTTCGGGTCGGACACGGTTAACACGCGAAATAAATAGGTCAGGTCAGGTCGACCCACAAGTCGACACGATTGACCTGTTTAACCCAATTAAATTTATATTGATATTCATATTTTGTGATATTTTAGTTAGTTATATGATGTTTTAATTAATGATGATGGACAAATAATTGAATGCATTTTCTAATAATTTAAAGTAATTTTTAATTATAATTTTAGTTTTTTCTCTTTTATTTTTTTCGTGTTATATAGATTTTTCGTATTGTGTTCGGATTATCCGTGTCATAAACGTGTCGTGTATTTTGACACAAATAATTAAACGGGTCGTGTTCATATTTGTATCAAACGTGTTATACCCGTGCCAGGGCACGACCCGCGAACACGAAACACGACATGATTGACACCCCTACGTCAAATACCATAATTATATAGTCATATCACAAATGCATTATTCGATATCTTTTATTTAGCAAATCATCAATCACATATAAGCACAAAAACATGAAAAGAAAAAAAATAAAACAAAATAAAGGCAAATTACTGGTCAAATACATTATATACTAAATTAGACATGTAGGGAAGTTTGCTAACACCGACCTTAGCTCAGTTGGTAGAGCGGAGGACTGTAGTGGTAATCATCCGATAGCTATCCTTAGGTCGCTGGTTCGAATCCGGCAGGTCGGATGTTTTCTTTTTTTGCTTTATTCTTATACTTTTCACGACTTTTTCATTAATTGTCGTATTCCTTCCACGACTTTTCCTTATCTCTTTAACGACTTTTCTTTTACTCTCTATTATCCCTGAAATGTCTACTTCTTCAAACTCCCATCCATCTTTATTCTTTAATTAATTCAGAGTCCAAAATTGGCCTATAATTAATTAGCAACAGGCGGCCCGATTCTCAGCCCGATCCCTGATAAAGAAGGAAGAAAAATTGGGCTACAATTGATCAGATCGCCGGAGAAGGAGAAACAGATGGCTCGGAGCATCACGTACATCACCGGCTCTCAGCTTCTCTCTCTCAAACGCCGCCCAAATATCGCCATCGTTGATGTCAGGTGTTAAATTAGGTTTTTGTATTCCTTACGAGCTGCAATATCTGTTTCTTTCTCTTTTTTTTTTTTGAATCTATCTGTTTGTATTCATTTTTCGAGTTGCAGTATCTGGTTGGAGCACCCTCTTTAATCTATTCTTGCGGCTGACGTGAAAATCACGGTGGCTTGGAGATTTTATTTGATGGAAGTTTGACGGTTTTGTAGGGATGATGAAAGGAGCTCTGATGGGCACATAGCTGGGTCTCTTCATTTTGCTAGCGATACATTTCTCGACAAATTACCCAGTCTTGTCGAAGCTACTAAAGGCAAGGATACGCTTGTTTTCCACTGCGCTCTTAGCCAGGTCGTTTTTTCTCTCTTTCATTTTTTCCACTGGCAAGGATATCTTCATATCTGTCTGTCTCTCACTTTTTATTTTTCAAGATTTACTTGGGTTTTATTTGAATTTCTTGGACTCTATATATTTTTCCTGGAAAATTGATCAAGGTTATTGGCCTGTAATTGTTGTAAAACTTGAATAGGATCTGGATAATTAGCTTATATGCTGTTTTAGTGAGGTCATGCCATTATGTCATTTGTAGTCGCACGATCAATTTTAGTTGTCAAGTTACTTCATAGAACTTGAAGTTCTGTTCTGTGTGCAATGTGATTTCCATGGTGAAACTTTGTTTTGAGGAAGAAGTAATCCATTTCAAGACAAAATTATGTCTTCTATCTGTGTTTCCATAGATCGTAATTGAACTTTGTAGGCGCTTACTGCGTATATCCTTTTGCTCCTTATCCGACATTCGCTACCTGTTTGTCGTTTGTGATTGTTTTCGGGATTTTATTGTCTTTGAGTAGAAACTTTTTTTTTCTGTTTAGTCTTTTGTTGATGGATTGTAGGATGCTCAAATAATCAGAATGTACGTCTGGATAGATGATGCATATTCGATGTCATTCCTTGTGCTGCCGGATCTGTTGCTCTTTTCGTATATCATTAAACTATGATCCATAGCTCAGCTGGCATTGTTGGATATGGCCTATGGAGTGAACTAAAGCTAATACCACTTGATTCGATCATTACAATGGGTAGCGCTATTTACACCCCCTATTCCTCTAAATACACCCCCTCTATTTAATTAATTTAATCAATTTAAATGACTTAAATACCCATAATACCCCACTAAACTTCTAAATACACCCTTTTCTTTTCAAAAGGGAGAGGGCTTGTGAATTTGAATCTGTCATGTAGACGTTGATATCAAACAACTGGAGTTACATATTAACAGTGAGAGAGACATAAAAAAATTTAAAAAAAAAACAAAAAAGAAAAAAAGAAAAGACAATTGGAAGAAGTTTTAAATTGGTTGTGGTGGTTGCAGAGAAGAAAGGAAAGAGAAATAATTGTCGTTTGGGAGGCCATGGCCATGAGAAGTGGAAGAGGTGTAATTCTGCCTCTTTAATGCAAACAACAAGAGAGCCACAGATTTGGAGTCGAGTTTAATCTGTCCCTATAAACCACAAATGCGCTCTTATCTCTCATGAAATCTCCATTGTTAAAAATCTGGGGTGCCCTAAAATTCAAGTTTTAGTGGTGAAAAAAATCTTAAATTTCTTCACCGCCATGTATTCTTCTTAGACTGAATCTGAGTTTTAGACCTCAAAGTAAATTACTACTAGGAATTGGGGGTGTATTTAGTGATTTGGTGGGTAAAAAGGGCATTATAGTCTTTTAATTTGATGAAAATTATATAATTAAAAGATGAGGGTGTATTTAGAGAAATTGGAGGTGTCAATAGCGCCTCCCCATTACAAATTATCTTACGAAATTATATCAATATCTATTATAAAAAGAATAAGTATATTCTTCCAATACTTGACTAAGCTGAATCATGAAAGAACATATTAGCTGGATTGAATTGTTAGGTTATCATCTTTCTAGTTTAAGGGCAATATCTAAACCTTGACTTGTACACTAATTCTATGGCAATTAGTATAGGATATTTTCTTTCAATAACTGAAGTTGCTATGACATCCTTTGATCTGCTTAGGAAAACAACAATTGTCGGGATGTTAGATTAGAGATATGTCATATGTGTCTTGAGTAAGGTGTAAAATGAGGTGACTTGACTATACTACGAGAGTCGAGAGGGGTGGAAGATGGGTGAATAGAACTACATATGGTGTTTGTACTTTCTCGTTTTTAGTGCAAAATAGAGCGCTTAGAATTATAACAGAACATCTGCTTAATTAGGGTGGGAAGGAAATTCGAACTTTAGATTGATAGCTGAGGCTGCTGGTTAAATATCATATTAAGGTGGGAGGAGTTTGTTATAAACAAGAAAATAACACCAAAATTGAGATCTAACTTCCAACCAAACTAGGTTGTTTGCACTTAATCAAGTGGGATTGTAAAAGCAAAGAGTTAAGAAGAGAATGTGATATAGTCACATAAGCAGTTATTCTGCTATTTGGTTAAACTATCTGGGGCACTTTTTCAATTAATCTTTTACCTTTTAATAGCCCGATTTTATTTGATAAAGCTTCAGTGCAATTGACCATCTTGTTTACCTTTTGAAACATGAACTAATTAGAGATTGATAAATATGGGAATCTTTGCAGTTTTCAAAAGATAGTTATTTCTGCTTTTATTTTAGGTATAATTACAAAAAACTGCCCCTGAGGTTTAGCTTAATAACAAAACTCCAATTATCTTTCAAAATTACAAACACTCGAGGGTGCAATTTGTAAAAGAAAAACAAATGTCAAGGGGGTATCTGTAATTTTAAAGAAGATTGGATTTTTTTTGTAATTAAGTAAACGTCAGGGATAGTTTTTGTAATTAACCCTTTATTTTATTGATCAATTTAGCTTAGGAACATGCAACTCATGTTATACTCTAGCTGTAACATTATCCCTATAACACTTGTTTCTCTCCCTTTCTCCTTCTCTGGTTCAACATAGAACGTACCGGCCTTCAACAGAGAATTGACTGTCAAATAATTCTTTTTCAGGTTCGTGGACCCAAATGTGCTCGAAGGCTTGCCGAGTATCTTGATGATGCAAAAGATGCGGGAGTGAAAAATATCATGGTTTTGGAACGTGGTTATAACGGCTGGGAAGCTTCCGGAAGGCCTGTTTGTCGCTGCACAGAGATCCCCTGCAAGGGTGAGTGAAATCAAAGTCCCCTCCTGTGGATGACTCCAAGAAAGTAAAGAGCGTATTGTTCTGTTTAGTGTTTGAATAATGTTGGTATATACTGCACTTTTCGAGAAGTTAATATTCTCTTGTGAGGAACAAGCAACTATCAATACTCACTGTATCTGTTTATCACTAAATAGTTCGCAAAGTCATTAATTCTGCGCTTAGGCTTGAAATGCAAAGCTTAGAACAAAGACATTGGTAATATTCATGTTACACGAGGTGTTTGTACACTTGATGTGTGGATAAAGGTCGAATGTCCCGTTTATTCAAAAAATGGACACTTTACTGACTTTATTGCATGTACACCAGGTGTACCATCGACAATACCACGTTGGATCGCAAGGGCCAAGGGTTGGTGCTTGGTACACCCTAGCCAATGTTGGTAAAGAAGACTTTGATCTTTGTTGGATGTTGTGGATGTGTACATCAATTAGGCTCTAGAATTTCATTTCTAGGTTGGGCTGCTTGAACTATTTCTTGTGCATTTTCAATCAAGTTAAAAACAGTAAATCCACCTTATACTCTGTCATTCATTTTGCACCCCTTAATTATGAACTGCCTCTCTTGAACTATCAAAAGATTAAGGTAGAGATTGGATACCAAAAATCTCATTTTCTTTTTTTATGATTTTGTTTAAAATATATACTGTTTGCTCACTGCTCACTTTTACTTTTTTCTCCCACCAACCACGTATACTTATTCTTAAAAAATGTCATCAAATCACAAATCATTGTCAAATCACAAATCATTATTACACATTTTTCTTCAAATTTTTCTTTTCACTTACATATTTCTAACTACCAATCATATTCAATCATTATTTTACTATTTATGTATCAAATCAATTTTCATCTCATATTCAATCAAACTTTTAAAATTCATTATTTTTCTGTTTTTTTTTACCACTGTTCTGTAATAAAAATATCCAAAATGAAAGGATATACAATTTCACGTAAGCAAGTCATTGTAATGGTTGCTAAGTTCTCACTTCTCAATGCCAATGCTATTTTCATTGAATAATCAAAGAAACGAAAAATGCGTAGGCAAAATTTATCATAGAATCATTATTATTTAATGGAAAGACAAGAAAAAACCGACTGCGTGGAATAATGAAAGAAATCCGAATTTGAAAAAGACTAGTGAATCATTTGATTCCTTGTCTCTCTTGTGTGAGTGAGATCGAACCCGAATCAATTGTCTTTACAACACAAGACTTTATTAGTAGAGCATAAAGTTAAACCTGACTTAATTTTCTATGTTTCAATATGGGCATATTGGTGAAAAGTAAAAATCTAAAGGAGTGATTGCTTGACATTTTGTCTCGTTATTTTCTACTTTTGGAGAGCATATTGTGAAAAAATTACTTTGAAAAATGAAAATAAATTTTTAGAGTGAATTGGATATAAGAAGAAAATGTGATGATGATAATTGATGTGTTTTTTTAGTGTAATAGTGATCATAGCTGATGTGATGTTTTTATGTTGAAATTATAAATGAATGTGATTGATGATTCGAAAAATGAAAATGAGTGAATAGTTAGGATCATGAAACAACAATTTATTTCTCAAAAAAAAAAAAATGAAACAACAATTTATTTTACCTTAAAAAAATGAAAGATTATATACCTGAATCAGAAAAAAAAAAGGATAGGTCAATAGCCCGGACGAGAGAATCACTAAACTCTAGTGAAATTTGAAAAGGATCGGGAAAGCCAAATTCGCTTAGCACTCGTCTTCGTCGTCTTCGGTAGTCAATCTAATCTCTGCAAAGAGCGAAAATGGTATTTCTTCGTTTTCGCGCATCTCGCTCGATCTAGTATTTTTTCAGTACATTATGTGATTATAATAACTCCTATAATTTGCAGGTTTGTTTGGCTTGTTTGTTGCCGCTGTTTCTCGTCCCAATCGTCAATTTATTGCCCCTCCTCTTCGATTTCATTATGGTCTGTGCAATTCTTATTTACCATTCATTATTTGCTCGCGATGTATTTCTAGGTTTTGATTGTGTTATAAGGAATTCGTAATCTTCTATTGATTGATCTGCTTTGGTCAAAAACTATATTCAGGCAAAGGTCTATAGATTGTTTGGATGGGAATATCGGAAGCCGGTGAGAGCACCCCCTGCTTGTCCTATCAAACCCTCCGCCTCCAAAACCGGCACCAACGATTCAGTAAGTCAATTGTTGTTAATTATTGATTATTAAAGGCTTTTGTTAGGGTTAGGAGCATCTTTACATTCTTATAAGCGCGATTTCTGTGTGTATCTTGATATTTTATTGAGGTTTAGGAGGAATTGGAGTATCAGTCATTGAGATTTCATGGGCTCAAATTTGAATAGTCTGCTTAGCCAATTTTCTATCTTTAATGGGTGATTCATAAGATTGATGACACTACTCTAACAGAATGTAAGTTGCGACATCTTGCTGGTATTCACTCAGCAAGTTAAGAAATAATATGTTTTTTAGTTTTGTAGTATAAAGCTATTTACTTCCGTTAAATGCTAAACTCGAAAATGAGAAAAGCTTTAGGATATAAAATAAGCTTGAAATTTTGATGCTTTGGTTTCATTCATTACATTACAAAAATTATATAGTTGATATAACTTGACAGTTTTTTGGGTGTTGGAATATATTATAAAATCCTAAGACGGGGTACCTTTTCACTGCCTCCACACCCCTATTTCCTGGTTAGATGTTTCTTAAACATACAAGTGTGAGTCTATTATAAGGCTATAGTCAAATTTATTATAAATCTCTGGAGTTAATTATATAAACTGTGGTTGTCATGGAATTTAAAAATGCACATTGTGAACCTGAATTTTTAGATGCACATGAGTATTCCATATTCCTACGTTCATGCCACTTCTGAATGCAAGCTAATGAAACTCTGGAATTGTCAGTTTGTTTCCTTGACCACTGAATTTTTCTTCATCTCTGATTGTTTAAGTAGATTCAATTAACTTAATCTCTTCGGTATTGGTGTCAAGTCCTTTTTATTTTACTTTGCTGTTAATTTTGTTTATATTTAGTCCGATTATTCAAGTCTTTTTATCTTCAGCTCTGATTGTTTAAGTAGATTCAACTAACTTAATCCCTTCTGTATTGGCGCTAAGCCCTTTTTATTTTTCTCTGCTGTTAATCTTGTTTATATTTGGTCCGATTTTTTAGTAAACTACGACATCTATGTATCAAAAGGTTACAGGTAAACAGAACCTTGCTGCCTCAGATCCATCACCAAAGCCAGTAGGAGTGGATGATGACAAGCGAGATTAAAACCATCTTTGTCTACATCATAGGTAAATTTGTGTTTGGATTGGTGAAGAACTGAACTGATAGATGTTGAAAAAGATAAAGTTATGGATTATATTCAGATTGCTATACCATGTCCATGGATTCATGTATCTGTCTGTTACAAGAAATATCTGCATTGATTCCTTACTATTGTGAGTATATAGCCGTGTGCAATTTCATATCTTGAATATATATGAAAGCTGTCTTTTTAACAGAAATTTTTAACACCCTTGTTCCCTTCTTTTAAGAGACCGAGATTGCTACTGCTCTCTCATGGGGTGCCTTGAAGACTTTATCCGAAATTTATAGGATACTGCCTGTGGGAAATTCTAAAAGTATAATGACAAAAACTACCCCTGAGGTTTAGCCTAATTACAAAAAAATGCAGTTATCTTTCAAATTACAAAGAACCCCTGAAAGATAATTAGAGTTTTTGTAATTAGGCTAAACCTTAGGGGTAGTTTTTGTGATTATCCCGTTTCTAAAATCATGAAGAATTTTGGATACTTGGTCTCAGTTTCCATATGCATGTGAAAGGAAACCAATTACTTTCCTTTGGCTCCCCCCCTATTTGTGGTTACTGATTTTCTTAAATATTCCGAAATATTTTCCTCTGCAGCTGCATCTTCCTTTTTTCATACTCTATATTTGCTTATTTTGTATGTTCAGCATGTTTTTTGTGGAACCTGAAACAAATGGCATCATTATTTAGGCAACATATATTGGGCGGTTTAGTCCACTGTTATATGTGTACAGTTGAGCCCATTATGTGCAAAAACTTAAACCATCATATTCTAAATAATCTCAATCTTAATTTAATTTTCTTGAAGAAAATTGGTTTATTTTCAGAAGAATATTACAGATATACATGCTGTAAAATGGCATAACTCCTCAATTTGGCTAGATGAGAAATTTGAAGAAACAAATAACAGGAAATAAAGATGGGGCAGCTCAATTGTTGTAAACCCTCTAGTTTGTCTTCCCAACTTCTTTGGTAACTGTGGGTAGAGCTGGCAATGGGCCGGGCTGGGCCAGCATCCGCGGGATTGCCTGGCCCAGTCCATGCATATATCATATGTAGAAAAATTCAGACCGGCCCGAAAAGTCAGAATAGCCCGACCCGTCGGGCCGACCAAATATGCCCGACTTTTTTGGGCCTAAACTGCAGTCCAACCCACCCCGGAATTCGGGCTAGCTGGGCCGGCCTGCGGCCGGGCTGGGTTTTGGGACCTCTAACTGTGGGATATCATCCTCAAACTAGTCTTCCAACTTCTTTTGGTGAACTGTGGGACTTCATTCTCAATTTAGAACGTGTAATTTGTTTGTGAAACATGATTCTTATTCTCATTTGTCTTAGCATCATTTCCCCACTGAGGTTTAGCCTACAAGCTATCATACACCAGTCCTGATTCCACGTTGCCGACCTGAATCTTCATCCAAAGATTGAATCTGCAACTCCAATTCACATAAAAATGAGACCATCTTTTTTTCAACAAATACTATTTGTTGAACCAGAACCTTAGTATTATCAATCCATGGCGATAACATCATCTTGCTCTAAGAGGGTGTTTGACTGAACTTATAAACTCCTCAAAATATTTTATAAGGTGATTAAGAGCTTATAAGCTTTTTAGATGTGTTTTGATTTTTTTTTTTTTGTAAATAGAGATCTTATAACTTTCTAAAATAAGATGTTAAGAGCTTGTAAGCTGTTTTTAAGAAAGGTGTGGAATTCCCACTGATTTTCATAAACTCCTTTGATTTTGACCATTTTAATTATAATTTTTTTATTACTAACACCTTATAAGCTCTATCATCTTATTGTATTCTAAAATTTCAACAACTTATTTTTAAAATAAGATGTAATATCTTATAAGCTCTAAAAACATATTATAAGATGTAGGGGCTTGTAAGATCTTCTAGATAAGCTTAGTCAAACACCCTCTATCTTTGCTACCATCTCAAAGGACTTTCTGGTTGTTTGAAGATTCGACTGTTTATGTCATTCATTACTTTTAAACTTTAGATTGATAAAAAATCTCATGGGCTGTCTCAATTCATCTCAAATCATTATTGATTGTGATCAAACATGTTACGGTTTAAAAAAAATGGTGTTAACTCAAAAGAGTTTTTCGATTGTGTCCACATCAAACTCATCAAGTTAATTACACTCGTTTTGATAGTTAAATTTATGGTTGTAAATGAACAGAGCTTTCGGCAACACAACTCGTGAACAAGTTCCGTTAGCGTTCGTTTATGTTCGTTTATTAAGCTTAATGAATATAAACAAACAAGAAAATTTGTTCGTTTATATTCATGAACTGTTCACGAACATGTTCATTTAGTGTTCGTTTGATGTTTGTTTATTATTTATTTTTAATTATTAATTATGCATTTACTGCTTAACATTCATTACTTTATTATGAAAAATAAGTTTATTTTAGTTTAATATTACAACATATTTACATTTGCTATCATCATAATGTTCATTTATTTTGAGTTGAGTGTTCATGAACAAGGTGTATTTAACTTTTTTATACACATATTCATATAGTTGTTCATGAACAATTAATGAGCATGTTCGTGAACCTTCGATTATTAAACAAACGAACACAAACAACCTTTTAAAATAAACGAACGAACACGAACAACCCTCGTTCGATTGGGCTCGGTTCATTTACAACCCTAGTTAAATTGCAAAGAATGTAAATCCTTTAGGACTCGTTTTAAGATACTTAATTCTAAATTCATCATCTTAAATGCATCATCAAAGGATTTAAATGAACTTCAAAGAATCACAATTCACAAGCATCAATAAGTTGAAAGTCCAAAATGTTGAGCCAAAGAATTCAAATGAAATTTCTCTTTGAACAAAACAGTTTTAACCATGAATTGGTGCAAATTCAATGTTTGGAAGACTATGTTAAGTCCTAAATTAAGATTGTGTTGCTATCTGTCCCCCACCTGTCATATTGCCAACAGACAATGATACCGTCCAATAAACACGTGCATTGACTCTAATCAAGTTTAAATTCCTTAATCTAATTGACGATATTATCAAAGGATTAAACAGTTTCCATCACAATTAAGGATTTATATTCCTTTTTCTATGTTGTACGATAGGGACAGATTTGGATTAAGTGGGTGCTTATCATTTTCACTCATTCTTGGCCACAGGAATTTTTTCTTCTTGGATTTAATTGGGTGATTCTTAAATGTCATCCTTTTTTTTTTTTTTTTTTTTTTGAGAAATTGGCTTCTAATTTGGGTTTTTGGACAAAAAGGTGGGCATCATATGGTCACGACCGGCTACGAGGGTAGTCTCCGAGGACGACCGCCTATGACCCCCAATTTAAGGGACCTCATATTTTGCATACACTTTTATATGTATGTTCATATATTTTTGGTATAATTACAAAAACACCCCTGAGGTTAGGGCTAATTACAAAAAAACTCAAAGATGTATCAAAATTACAAAAAATTCCATCATGTTTGATTATGTGTTAAACTTAAGGGGGTAATTGTAGTATTTTTATAAGTATCAAGGGATTTTTGATATATTTTTCTCTTATGAAGGAGGAAACGTAAGACGAATCAAACCTAAAGGTTTTTTTTTGTAATTTTTAAAAATTTCTGAGTTTTTTGTAATTAGCCCAAACCTCAAGGGTGTTTTTTAAATTATCCCTATATTTTTTAATATTTTATAAGCCCCCCAAAATTAAAAGACTCCAAATGGCCTTATGCTTTCTTCTAAAAAAATTAACAACTTCTAAAATCGAAATAAAAGAAATTTTATTTTTTTTCCTTCAATATCTATTTCGACTCAAGAACAAATTTATTAAATTATATGCAAAGCATACACATATAAAAACATTTATTTGTATTTTTTTATAGGGGTTTCTTTTTTTCTTTTTTTTTTCTTTTGGCCATGAGCCCCTAAAAAGCCAGGATCGACATTAAATCTTAAAATTTAGTAAAATATATGTATAAATTTAAAATCTAAGTAGGTTATGTTGTCTAGAAAAGTTATTTAAGAAAAATGTTGCGTCATGGCCTTCATCATAATTTCGTAAATTACTGCCTTTTAAAAAAAGTGGGAAAAGGACATGTTTTTTTTCTAACGGTTGTGAGTAAAAAGTGAAAGCAACATTTTTGAGATATTTTGAGGTTATTTGTCACAATCTTGTATGCCTCTATTGCAAGTGGAAAAATAGATATTACTAAAATAAAAATTGCTTATATTTTATGAATGGAGGCTCTCACATATTATATATGTGGTACGAGTCATTATCTTTCTTTCTGCAGTCCATTATAAATATTAAATATGAAATTACTCCAATGTTGACAATAATTTTTTTTAATTGTAATTCATTTTTATAAAGAGTTAGATTTGGACGTGGTATGGTTCAGTTCGACTCCCCGATACTTAAATCAGTTCCAACATAAATATATGCAATATCTTGAGAGAGTTAAAGCATGTAATTTAACGGTATATAAAATCATTATAGGTAAATATTTACCAATAAAATCTAAAATTGTTGGTAAATATATCTACTGTATTTCTGTCGATAAATGTAAAAAATGTTGGTGTTATTGGTAATTTGTCTGTATAATTTGTGGAAAACAGTGTTGTTTATTCTATAGGTATTTTGTAGATAATTGTAAAATTTAGTGACAAAATCAATACTGTCAGTAAATTTTGTTGGTAAACTGAAATTTTGTTATAGTATTTGGCTCTTGGTCATGAGCATTATGGATTTATAGCCCAATTTTATGTTGTGACTTGTAATGTTTAAATTAGTATATCAAATAATATAATTGATATTTTTTTTAAAAAAATTATATAATATTTACATTCTTATAAAAATCAACACATTGAGGTAATTGCCAAACTGCCATTACAATTGTTAGCCTTGCCACACTTTTCTCAGACAGGATTTTTGTGTAATAATTCACCTTTAAGCCCTGCTTTCCTTTTCAACTTTTCCTGAGATTGATATTAGGGTCTTTTCACTTAAGTTCTGTTCTGCTTTTACTATTTTTCAATATCTTTTTCAATAAAATTCAAACTCCCAAATTTAGCATATACTATTAAATGCTAGTTATCATTAATCCTTTATAAATGATTACATTTTTTTGCCATCCCAAAACTCAAAAGCCCTTTGCTTCACATAATTAAGTGATCAGAATCACCAGTCAATGCAGTTATATATAGAAAGGGTACTTAATTAATTACAAAAAGTACACTACAGGTTTGGGTAATTAAATAAAAAAACTAATCAAATTTTAAAATTATAAAAGTACCTTCGTTAATTAATCTAACAAAATTGTTGATGCTATTAAAAATTGACTTGAAAATCCAAAAATGTCCCTGCAGTACATATTATGAGACAAAATTGCCATTTGGATGTTCAGAAAATATTATAACAAAACCATGCTAATTGTTAGAAGTTACAATAACATCATTTTATTTCAACATAAATTACAACTTTCCTCATATATTTTTTTTTTTATAAATTCTGCAAATATCAGCTTAAATTATTTAAGGAAGTACTAAACTATCACCAACTATCTTAAGTATACCAGCAAAGAAAACTGAAATTGGAATTAAAAACACAAGAATAAATAAAAATATTTCAATTTTCCATAAATCATACAACATTAACCACGAAGAAAAAACAATTTCCACCCTTCCTGTTTTCCAAAAAACTCTAAGTTCCAAATAGACGAGAATAATTTTGTTCGCCCACTTTTTTTATTTCCCCTTCAATTTTTTTTTGGGGAATTCCACATCATAAGCATTATCGACTTTTTAAACGTTCTTTTAGTTTTAACACAATCCCTTAAACCTCACGGGTACTTCTTATAATTTTAAAGCTTAGATGAATTTTTTTTACTACTCAAATCCTGAGTTCGAATTCTGACTATCGCAGAGTATGAAGTTAGGGTTGTCCCTTTCTCCCCATAAATTAGAATCATCCCTATAAATGACGAATGTTTTATAATCTGAAAAAAAATGTGAGGTTTATGCCCCAATTGGTGTCGGATAATCTGGGTCGACAAAAAAATTATGTACTTTTGGCAAATAACCCTAGTTTTAAACTATTATTCTATAATGACTTTCATGAGTATCTAATCATGATGCATTATATCTACTGTAGCATCAGATGTTCCTCAAACTTGGTGGCTACCCTATCCAATAATCTCTATCCAGCTTAGTGCTATGAGCTGCCCATATATAATCTTTTAGAAAAACTAATATTAATTAAAAATGCAAAGGTGTCTCTTTTAATGTTGTCTTCTAGTATTATAGTGCTGAGTTTTGAGGTCTTAATCAATCAATTTTTTATTTTGACCAATCTCTTTTTTATGAAAACCTTTCATGTTTTTAAGAGACACATAATATATACTCTAATTAATTATTTATGATATATGCCAAGAACTTGATGGATTCTCAAGAAGGAAAAAAAAACATAATTTTTGTGGTGTATTTGTAATTTATTAACAAATAATGAAGGGTGAGAATCTGATACAATAGTTTGAATTTTCTATTGTAGTTTTTATGTTGGATTTTGTATTACATATCATATATATATATTATTGTTTATATACTTAATTTCTAATGTATATTTAGCGAATACTTAATAACTTGACGTGTACGTGAGATATGTCATACATAAAAATTACGATTTGCATGCTTTGATTGTAATTCCTTATGTTTTTAACGTTCTATATATAAATTAATCAAAACTCCCATTTATCATAATAAATAGATGGTATATTCAAGACTGAAAAATATATAGGTCATTTTCGGTCATTGTCGTGTTTGGATTATCCGTGTATTAAACAGGCTCGTGTTTGGATTGATCCATCCGACCCAAATAATTAAACGGGTCGTGTTTGAGTTGACCAAATTTGTGTAATTTTCATGTCTCAACACGATTCGCGAACCCGAATAAAACTCGAATTGCCGCCCCAAGTTGTGTTGGGTGAGTTTGTGTTTTGAAGGAAAGAATTGAGATTAATTGGGGGAGTGGTAAATTGGAGAATAAATATGTTATTTTTAACAAAAGAGTGAGGTGTATTAAGAAATGGGGGTACGAGTGTATTGATAGGGGAATTATATTTCATGTTCTATATATATCTAAAAAATCAATAGCCCCAATATTTATATGTTAAGTGTTAACACATGTCCAACATCCAAGGTAGTGAAACCACTATTCTAAAAGTTCTCTTCTAGCCTCGATTGATCTCACCTAGGTGTTAGGTGCTTATTATCAAAACATGTTATTCTTCCGACAGGTGCTCTCCCTAAACTCCGCTTCATATTCCGCCTAACTTCGTCCAGACTCTATCTAAGCGTTAAGTCTGAATTCGATAATCGATTAGTGACTAACGCTTTTTAGAATAATGGGTGGAACATAAAAGCATGGCTGATGGGCAGTTCTCAAATCTCACGGTTCTCACGAGGTGGCGCAACCATTAGGAAACAGACAAAAAACACCACCTCGCCAAACCACACCTACACCGATACACAAATCCGGTTTTTTTTGGCCTTTCACCAAACAGAAACATTAAAACAAAAAACTCAGCAAAAAAGCCACAAGTGATTTCACATTTCACAACAACAAATACAGCTTTTTCTTCGGGAAAAAGAAACACCAGCTTTTGCATATTTACATAAATTTCTAATAATTAATCACCGTTTTCACTTTCAACACAAGTTTGGTCACTGAAAACTACTCCTTTCCCACACCCCCTCTCTTGCTTACACATAAATCGCAACGATAAATGTAGGAAACCACGCCCAAGATTTCTGCTTCTTAAAATGCGAAACCCCACTTTTTATTTGCTAGAAAGGTAGTAAATTTCTTGCTTATATTGGAGAAAAAAGTTCGATTGTTTTTTTTTTTTTTTTGTGGTTGGGAATTTACAGAGCGACCCACTTTGTTTCTTGCTATAAAACAGAGGTTTTTGTGTTCATATAGTGAAAATATTCAATTTTGTTTTTGGTTGGGAATTTACAGAGCGACCCCACTTTGTTTCTTGCTATAAAACAGAGGTTTTTGTGTTCATATAGTGAAAATATTCAAAAAAAAATTTGGTTCGGATTTTACAGAGCGACCCACTTTGTTTCTTGCTATAAAACAGAGTTTTTTGTGTTCAGATAGTGAAAATCCATTTTTTTGGGTCGAAATTTGGAGAAAAATAGGTGAAAGGGGTGTTTCAGAGATGGGATTACTGTACGATGATGCTGTAATAATCAGGCAGTCTGAGAAAGAAGGGGAGCCTTGTGTAATTACTGTAAATTGTCCTGATAAAACTGGTTTGGGTTGTGATCTTTGCCGCATAATTCTCTTCTTTGGACTCACCGTTGTCAGAATTGGTATGTGTTTTTCACTTTTTAGTGCGTGAATTTATTGAATTTTTTTTTCTGTCAATTATAGTGAACCAAAATTGTTGTTGATGATAGGAAATCATGTAAGTTGTTAGAACAATTCTCTTAAAACTCACCCCTCATTTGGCCCTAAGAAAAAAAAATGAAAAAAAATCATCCCTTCAAGATATTAGGGAAAATAATAATTTGCAACTGGATTTTGGTTATTTAACTGTTTTTTTTTTCCAACTCACAAGGTTTTTCACTTGCAGCCAAAATTGGAATATTATTTCTGAAATATTCCAACTCCGGGGTTACAAAGTGTAAAACAGTAAAGTTTAGGTTGTTAGTTGAAAAAACTAAAAAAATAGGGTATTTAAAGGTTGAAACCTAACTTTTGGTCATTTAACACTCTGCAACCTAAATTAATATTTTTTTTTTGCAACTAACAATTTAAATTTTGCGGTTTTTTCTTCGGCATGCTGCAATTGGAATATTCCAGGAATATTCGCCCTTTGACCCGGAATATTGTAAGAGAATTCCTGAAATATTCCAACTCTGGTTGACCGGAAGGTTGCAAAGTGTAACACCTGAAAAAAAATATAGAGTAGGTTACTTAAAGGTCACAAACAATTATTTTCTCTATTTTTATGGCATAATTACAAAAACACCCCTAAGGTTTGGGCTAATTACAAAAAACCCAGAGTTGAAAATTATAAAAAACTCCTTTAGGTTTGATTTCGTCTTACATTTTTTCCGGTGATTTTCGAAAACATTTTAAAAAGCCCCCTGACATTTACAAGAATTTTACAGTTCCCCTAAAATTATGACAAAAAGAAACCTGAAGGTTTTTTTTTTTTAATTTTGAAATATGTCTGGTTTTTTTGTAATTAGCATAAACCTCAGGGCGTTTTTGAATTATCCATTTTTAATTATGTGATATATGGTGAATTTATTTTGATAATTATTGTATTTTTTTGGTCAATTTTTGTGGGTGAAGATGTATCTACGGATGGAAAATGGTGCTACATAGTGTTTTGGGTTTTAGGCAAACCGAGTACAAGATGGAGTTTGTTGAAGAAGAGATTAATGGGGGCATGCCCCTGTTTTCTGTTGGCTTGTGGAATTTCATATTACCGGGCCGAGTTGCAATCTCCCAAGCCTGCTGATGTGTTCCTCTTGAAGTTTTGTTGCCATGATCGACTCGGACTTTTGCATGGTAAGTGTTGTATTATGGAAAATTTGATTTTTTTTTTTCATGTTAGAAATCGTCTAGATAAGGTTTCATCACTCCAGAATTTGTTAATTAGGAAATATAAATCTTGAATTTATTTTGCTTTGCTGATTGTGATTTGGAAATTGTGATTTAATGAGACACGTGAATTGGGAGTGGAATAGGAATATTCAATCCGAACAAAATAGAGATATGTGGACTTTTGAGTTTTGAAGTGTCAATTTATTTACCATTTTTCTCAGGTTGTTAAGAGGGTAAAAATCTGTGTGAATTGTGATATTTTATTCAGTTCAGCTTATCTTAAGCTATTAAGGGAGTGTTTTCATCACTTAAAAAAAAGTGGTTGTCGGCTTTTGGCCCGAAAAAAAGCCGATTTTTAGTGTTTTCAAATGTCAACTTCAGCTTAAAAATTTCTGCATAATAATTTCCTCAAAAAAAAAAAAATTCTGCATAATTTAATCAAATCTATAAAAGCATGGGAGAAAAGTGTTCTAGATTTTTTATTCTACTTTTGTTTGACTTTTACACGCAAATAAAGCCCTTTTTTCAAATTACATTGAATACTCTCTTTTAACTTATTCAACTTTTAGCTTCTATCTGCAAACACTAGTAACTTCTGATTCTCAATTTCTTTTCGTTTCTGCTACAGTTAAATCACTTCCTCTAAAAGCAGAAATTTAATACTTTCTAAGTTTATTAATTTATACAATTTCTACATCCTAGTTCCTCTATAGTGTTGGATACTAAAGTATCTCGACCAGAAGGCTTTCCGGGTTTGATCCATTAGTTGAAATTTGAGTTTTTTTTGGCAGATGTAACAAAGGTTCTTTGTGAACTTGAGCTTACAATAGAGAGAGTAAAGGTGTCGACAACTCCAGATGGGAAAGTCATGGACCTCTTCTTCATTACTGACACAAGGTTTTGCGTTTACAGTCTCGCAGAAAGTAACATATGTTTCTGCTGCTTGTCTTAGGATGCTCTGAATTTTATAAAGGGATAATTACAAAAACACCCCTGAGGTTCGGGCTAATTACAAAAAACCCAGATATTTTTGGAAATTACAAAAAAACCCTTTAGGTTTGATCTGTCTTAAATTTCCACTTTCATATGCAAAAAACATTTCAAAAGCTCCCATACGTTTATGGGATTATTAAGACATAATCGAACCTCAAGGTTTTTTTTTTGTATTTTCATAAACCTCTTTGTTTTTTTGTAATTAGCCCAAACCTTAGGGGGCCTTTTGTAATTATCCCTTTATAAATTTTGAAAATCCTTTCCAATTATGTGTTTGCCGCCAATACTTTTTTTCGGCATTACTACCTTTATGTTCAGCAGCAGTGCAATAACAATGATGAATAAACCTAATTAAGTTTCATACGAATTCCTGTTAAATGGGTGAGTATACGAGTATCTGATCGAACAAAGTCTGGTAACAAAAGCACATTTATAAATCTTTAAAACTAGCGAATCACTCTTTAGTCTTTCCGTTCTTTTATTTTCTAGTAAAATGTGTGGTAAGTGAACAAAGTAAATAAATTCAAGGGATAATTACAAAAACTACCCTGAGTTTTGGGTTAATTACAAAAAAATAAAAAACAGATATGTTTGAAAATTACAAAAAAAAAAAACCCTTAAAGTTTTATCATGTGTTAAATTTAATGGGGTAATTGTAATATTTTACAAATGTAAGGGTGATGTTTGAAATGTTTTTGCTTATGAATGAGGTAAAGTGTAATACATAATAAAACCTCAAGGGCTTTTTGTAATTTTCAAAATATTCTGGGCTTTCTTGTAATTAACCCAAATCTCACGGGTTCTTTCCGTAATTCTCCCTAAATTCAAAGATTTTTCTTTTTTTTTTTGTTAAACAAACATCTGAAACAGCTAGAAGAGAGATGAATCAGTTAGTCCCCATGATCTTTTTTTGGGCTCGGCATATTTCCAATTCGACCGATATTTTCCATTCAAGACTCGTCATCCTCTTCAATGGTCATCTCAGGGAGCTTTTGCATACAAAGACGAGAAAGGAAGACACGTGTGACCATTTAAAAGCTGTTCTCGGTGATGCCACTATCAATTGCGACATAGAAATGGTTGGTCCTGAAACTACATCCTGCTCTCAAGAGCCCTCATTTATTACAGACGCAATTGCCGAAGACATGTTTAATATAGAGAAGCTGAACGAACACCAAGAGGACTCCATCGCCTTCAAATGTCCGTCCATCACGATGGATACCTTGCTGAGTCCTTCTCACACGCTCGTCCAAATTGTTTGTCAGGATCACAAGGGTCTCTTATATGATGTTATGCGGACTTTGAAGGATTATAACATCCAGGTAGGTGGTTTTATTGTCTAAATGTGTATTAAGAGATAATAACAAAAACTACCCCTGAGGTTTGGGTTAATTGCAAAAGAAAAAAACCCAGAGAAGTTTGAAAATTACAAAAGACCCCTTTAGGTTTGATTATGTGTTAAATGTAAGGGGGAAATTGCAACGTTTTTTATAAATGTAAGGGGGGTGTTTGAAATGTGTTTGCTTATGAAGGAGTAAAGTGTAATTTTCAAAAATTTGTTTGGTTTTTTGTAAGGGATAATTACAAAAACCTCCCTGAGGTTTGTACTAATTACAAAAAAACCCAAAAATATTTTAAAATTACAAAATCCCCCTCAAGTTGCTTCTGTTTTAAATTTAAGAGGGTAGTTATAATATTTGTGTAAGTATGGTTCTGAAATGTTTTTTGTTTATGAAGGGGGATATGTAAAACAAAGTCAACCTTAAGGGTTTTTTTGCATTTTTCAAAAATCTCTGTTTTTTTTTGTAATTAGACCGAACCTCAGGGAGTTTTTTTGTAGTTATCCCTTTTTGTAATTAACCGAAACTCCAAGGGTAGTTTCTGTAATTATCCCTAGTCTAAATGTGTGTTAAGGGTTCATTACAAACAACTACCCCTCAATTTTAGCCTAATTACAATAATATACTTATCTTTCAAAACTACAAATACCCTAGAAACACATATCAAGGTGGTGTTTGTAGGTTTTAAAGATATCTGGGTTTTTTTAGTAATTAGATTTGAACCTCATGGATGTGTTTTGCAATTAACCCTTTTTGTTGATTGATTTTCTAACGGCTAGCCCTCGGTCTTCTAAACTATACCAGATTTCCTATGGACGCTTCACAACGAAAGGGGAAACGGAGTGTGAGCTGGACTTATTTATCATGCAAGAAGATGGTAAGAAAATAGTTGATCCCAGCAAACAGAATTCATTGCGCGCTCGTCTTGAGATGGAACTAAGCCGTCCGCTCAGAGTAGCATTGATCAGCCGTGGCCCTGATACCGAACTGCTAGTTGCAAATCCTATCGAGTTGTCTGGCAAGGGGCGTCCCCTGGTTTTCTATGACATAACCCTGGCTCTCAAGATGCTAAATCGACCAATCTTTTCGGTACTTCTCGTTTATGCATTCTTCAGTAGCTTTTAGTTTGAAATTAAATTTCGAATAAACTTGTTGTCTTATCCTTACTAGGTAATTATGCCCATTTGCTTGGTTTTTCCTTGAATAGTTAGATTTAAGCTGGTTTTGATAATATACTGCAGCCTATGGTTCTCTACTGTACGAAAATTAGTTCCTCCAGAGAGATATAAGGGATAATTACAAAACTAGCCCTGAGGCTCGACTCTCGAGTTAATTACAAAAAAAACCCGAGATGTTTGAAAATTACAAAAATATCATTGAGGCTTGATTTTGTCTTAAATTTAAGGGGGTAGCTTTAATATTTTGATAAATGTAAAGGGAGTGTTTGAATATATATATATATATATATATATATATATATATTTTGCATATGAAGGGAAAAAATGTAAGACGGATCAAACCTAAAGGTTGTTTTCTTTTTTTTTTGTAATTTCTGGATATCTCTGAGCTTTTCTGCAATTACCCCAAATCTTAGAAGTAATTTTTGTAATTATCCCTAGATATAACTGAAACAATTTTTTTAGTAGTAGAAAAAAAGAGACTAAGTCAAAACATATCACTAATAAAAAAGTGCTTCTCAGCTTTTGGTGAAAAAAACACTTTTTAGTGTTTGCAATTGCCAACTTTTGTTTCTAATTTTATTTTATTTAATCAGAATCTAAAAGCAGAGGAATAAGTGATTTAGATTTCTGATTTTGTTCCTGGTTTGAATTTTACAATCAAATAAGTACTTTTATAATTTTTTCACCGAACATTCTCAGTTTCTAATTCTCAACTTTTGATTCTGTTTGCAAACACTATCAACTTCTGATTCTCAACTACTTTTACTTGTGTTATAATAAATTACTTCTTCTAAAAGCATAAGTTTTTTCAAACACTCCCTTAGAATGTAATAGTGTGTTCAAATGAGAACTTTCTTCAAGAATCATTCCGATCTTATGTAAAATAACTGGCGATCTGATGTAGCTAACATTCTGCAGGCTGAAATCGGGAGGTATGATATTGGTGATCGTGAGTGGGAAGTTTATAGAGTTTTACTCGATGAAGGGGATGACGGTAGCTCTGTTTCAAAGAAAGAGATTGAGGAGACCGTTTGGAAGATGTTAATGAGTTGGGAGTAATAATGCCTGTGTAGTTCGACTCCGAATCAACTGCTACAAGAGGATGCACATATTCGGGTTTTTTTCCGTCCCCCTTTTTCTTTCGATATGTAAATATGAAAAAGCTTAGGTTTGTGAGTTATTTAGCTCAACAAACTTTGTAGTTTACTATGATTGTAGTATGACCAATCGTCTAGCTTAGAATGAGTTAATATGTAATGAGGTTATGAAAAGGTAATTAACCCTTAGGTCTTTGTTCTTGAAATGACATCAAATAAATTGGGTCTTATAATGTATCTAAATGCAATAATTTTATCTGAGTTTTGGCTTTTAACAGATTTATTTTGTTATTGTAGCATTTTTGCTAGAGTGGGTTCAGATGGAGAGTTTGCTAGAAGCATGTAGTATCTAGCATGTATAGTGTTTTATAAGATTTTTAATGTGTTAAATTTTGTATTTATTTAGGGTGATTACAAAAACACCCCAAGATTTTGGACAATTACAAAAAAATCCCGAGATGTTTGATTATGTCTTAAGTGGTTAACTATAATATTTCTACACATCACTATATTTCTTGAAATATTTTTTTTTTTATGAAGGTAATCGAACATTGGGTTCTTTTTGCAACTTTCAAAAAAATTTGTTTTTTTTTGTAAGTAGCCCGAACCTCTGGCTTTTTTATATAGTTATCGCTTTATTTTTTTTGGGATAATTACAAAAACACCCCTAATGTTTGGGCTGATTACAAATAAACCCAGAGATTTTTGAAAATTAAAAAAAGCCCCCCTTAAGGTTTGATTTCGTCCTAGTTTTTCTACTCCATAACGAGAAAATATTTCAAAAAAATCACGAGTTTTGTAAAAACTTACAATTACCCCCTTAAATTTAAGACATAATCAAATATGAAGAGGCTTTTTGTAATTTTAAAACATGTCTGGATTTTTTGTAATTAGCCCAAACTTGAGGGGTGTTTTTGTAATTATCCCTTTTATTTTAGCACAATTATTTTCCCAAAAAAAAATCAATAAAACCCCAGCACATCTTGCATGCACTTTACTAGTTATGACTTATGAAAATGTAGAAAATGCAAAAATAATTTCTCCCACATATTCAGCACAACATAAACATCAAAAAGTAATCATAATGTAAAAAAAAAATGTAATTCACAAATGAATGCATCCGAAAAGTCCTAAAATAAAATTACCACAGTTTTCATTTGTTATGCTGCAAATTTTGCTGCTTACAATTTCCAGTATATGCCTAGTTTGTGCAATATGCCAGAAACCACGGACCAGAATGTGATTTCACAAAATATTACATACAAAAGTCTCCCCACTCTCTTAGATTTCCACACATCAATAAAAACATGCTGTTGAATCCAATTCACCTGGAAATTAAAACAAAAAACAATGTTTTGAGCTTCCAATGGTAAATAAAACTTAGGGATAATTACAAAAACACCCCTAAGGTTTGGGTTAATTACAAAAATACCCAGAGGTGTTTCAAAATTACAAAAAACCCTTCAGGTTGAGGGAGTTTATTGAAATGTTTTTGAAAATCACCGGGGAAAATGTAAGACGAAATCAAACCTCAAGGGGATTGGTAATTTTCAAAGAACTATGGTTTTTTTTGTAATTAGCCCAAACCTCCGGGGTGTTTTTGTGATTATCCCTAAAACTTATAAGATGTCAAAGGTTTTCATTACTAGTACTTACCAGATTGTTGTCTGGGTTTTTGAAGTACCATCCATTTATGAATGCTGCAAAAATTCCCTGAGCCGCCATAACGAAAACAAGCATTGCGTTCATTCCGATCCATTCCAAGAACAAGAATGGCGTCCGTAGTCCCCAAACATCAATCTGCGCGTGGAAATGAAATTATATGCTATTTTTTTCTAAATTTATTGTTCTTATATACTTAAGGGATAATTACAAAAACACCCCTAAGGTTTGGACTAATTACAAAAAGAACCAGAGTTCTTTGAAAATTACAGAAACCTCCTTAGGTTTGATTCTGTCTTACACTTTTCCCGGTGATTTTCGAAAATATTTCAAAAAAACCCTGATATTATTACAGTTACCCCCAGACAAAACGAAACCTGAAGGAGTAATTTTGAAACATGCTTGGGATTTTTTGTAATTAACCCAAACCTCAGGTTTTTTTTTGTCACTATCCCTATCCTAAATTTGTCGTCCGAAATAAAATTTAGGGATAATTACAAAAAAATAGCTGTGCGGTACGAGCTAATTACAAAACAACCTAGAGGTTTTTTGATAACTGCGAAAACCCTCTTGTGATCCCGTCCTACATTTTCCCCTTCATAAGCAAAATATATTTGAAAAAGCCCCTTGACATTTATAAAAATATTATAGTTAGCCCTTAAATTTAAGACAGAATCAAACCTGAGGGCTTTTTTGTAATTTATAAGCATGTCTAGTTTTTTTTTTTTAATTAGCCCAAACCTCATGGGTGTTTTTTGTAATTATCCCTAAATTTTATTAATAAATTGACTTATGCTTAACCAAGTACCAGTATGTATAAGACAGAGAAGACAATGCCTGCTGCACCAGCAGTGAAACAAACATAGCTGAAACTATAAAGCTGCTTGTTTATAGGAATAGCTGCAAAAAAGTGAATATGCATTTTATTAATAAAACGTGTTTTCGATTGGGAAAAAAAAAAAAGAAAGAATATTCATAAGTCGTTTGTGTGATCAGTATAATAATACTCACCATCTGTGAAATGAAGAATACAAGCTACTATCAGTAAAACAAGCCCCATTGATACCCATTGCTTGAGCCTTTGAGCATGACCCTAATAGCACATACATTTTTTTATCATAGTCAAATTCATGCACAATATATTTGTTCATAAATAATAGGGATAATTACAAATACTACCCCTAAGGTTTAGCTTAATTACAGAAAAGTCCAATTATCTCTCAAAATTACAAATGCCCCCTCAAGTTGTTACAAGCACTTAACGTCAACACGGTATTTGTAATTTTGAAATACAATTGTGTTTTTTGGTAATTAGGCTAAACATTAGGGGCAGTATTTGAAATTATCCCAAAATAACACTGAAGTTTTACCTTGAAATGAATCAAGACATGTCCATAGTGGATGCCGATAGTACCAGTAACAATGGCTGAAATCGAGCTGAAAGAAAATCCAAACCACATGTTCAGTTTTGCTCAAAATCAACATTTTTTGGGGCAATTACAAAAACGCCCCTGAGGTTTGGGCTAATTACAAAAAACTCTAGAGGTTTTTGAAAATTACAAAAAACCTCTGGAGGATTGATTTCGTCTTACATTTTTCCTCTTCATAAACAAAAAGCACTTCAAAACCCCCTCTGATATATATAGAAATATTACGGTTACCCCATTTAAGACTTAATCAAACCTGAGGGGACTTTTGTAATTTTAAAACATATGTGGATTTTTAAACCTCAAGCTTTTTTTTTGGAGTTGAACAAGATTACAGTTGTAAAATGAAAGAGCAAAACCTCAACAAGCCTTCAGGTTCGAAAGGAGCACGACACCAACTAGGCGCATCGTCGCCAAATAAACCATCACCCGGAGAACTAAAAGTGCAAGCCTGCAAATTGCTCAAATTTTAGCCAAGAAAAGAAATGAACATCATGGAACACAATAACAAGAATTTTAGTACATGTACTAAGAATATTAATTAAGCTTTGATAACTATTTTTGCAAATTATAAACTGACCCTTAACCGTGCCCAAACTGGTTGATTGTACAGATGATTGATACCCCAAACTTGTCGATCCACATAACCAACTGCATTACATGCAGGTCCTAGATGTCCTCTCATCCCACATTTTACCTGTACATTGTTATTAGTATTCAATCTCATTTGTTCTTGTAGTAGAAATTACGAAAACTACCTCTGAGGTTTAGCCTAATTACAAAAAATACCCCATTTGTGGGTACAAACTGTAAAATATAAAGAACTATCAAGAAATTATTTGTAATTAGGGATAATTATAAAAAGCCCCCGAGGTTCGGGCTAATTAGAATAAAACCCAGAGATTTTTAGAAATTACAATAACCCACTTTAGGTTTGACGCCTTACATTTTTCCCTTCATATGCGAAAAACATTTCAAAACTTCCCCTAACAATTATGAAAATATTACAATTACACCCTTAAATTTTAAATCAAACCTCAATGGTTTTTTTTTGTAATTTTAAAAAACATCAAAGGGGGAAATTGTAACATAGAATCAATCGTAATTTTCAAAAACCTCTGGAGTTTTTTGTAATTAGCCCGAACCTCAGTTTTTTTTGTAATTATTTCTTGTATTATGATAGATACCTGAGTTTTTTTTTGTAGGGATAATCACAAAAACCTCCCTCAGGCTCGGGCTAATTACAAAAGAACCCATAAATTTTTCAAAATTACAAAAAACTCTTTGAGGTTGACTCTGCCTTACATTTTCCCCATTTATAAACAAAATACATTTTAAAACACCCCATGATAGTTATAGAAATATCATAATTACCCCTTAAATTTAAACAAAAGCAAACTTGAGGTTCTTTTTTGTAATTTTGAAACATCTTCGGATTTTTTTGTAATTAGCCCAAACCTCAGGGGGTTTATTATAATTATCCCTTTTTTGTAATTAGACTGAACCTTAGAGGTATTGTTTGATAACTAGTTAAAATGTCAGTAAAATTTGTGGCTTATTACAGTGTATCTTTCAGCTGTGTCATCTTGGCGCACGGTGAAACTCCAGTCGGGTACAAACAGAGAGAACGTCGTGACCATGTAAATGACAAATGCAACAAACCCTCCAATCCTGAAAATTCCAAAAGCAATTTCTTGCAATTCAGGAAAGAGCGCGTCTCTTGTAAAACCGCATTAGTGTAAAACGTGATGCTTTAGTGTAAAAATTGATACTTTTAGTGTAAAAATTTATACTTTGTCTTAATACACTTAATTTTAGTATATTCAGACAAGGTATTACTTTTTACACTAAAAGTATCACCCGTCACACCGTGCGACCGTGTTACACAAGTTTTTGCCTGAAAAGGCAATCTAGAATTTTGGCGTACTTAAAAAGAAAAGCGCTTACCACTGCCATTTATACGCGGTGAAAATTGAAAACGGACCAGATTTTAGACCGGTCGGTCTGAACTTGGTGGTCAGAGTCTCTACTAAAGCCACGACGAAATATACCAAAGCTATTCTCTGCTTGCATGTCCACAAGAAACGGTATCAGTCATAGGAGTGTAAACGAACGAATCGAATCAAGCCGAACATGGTATTGTTCAAACTTGTTTGAATTTTTATCGAGTTTCAAAAACTGTGTTTGAGTTTGGTTTGGTTATTAATCGAGTCGAGCTTGAAAAGCTTTAGTCGAGCCAAACACGAATCGAGATCGTGTAGCTTGATATTTTCACATATATTATGTTAATTTTTTACTAATCAAGTCGAGCTCGAGCCGAACTTTACATTAAACGAGCTTTTAAAGATGGACTCGACTCGATTATCGAATAGCTTGGTTCAATTTTTCACTCCTAATCAAGCAGAGTTCAATACTAGTGTAACATTATATATTGAGATAATTACAAAAAAAACAATCTGAGGTTTGGGCTAATTACAAAAAAACCCAAAGATTTTTGAAAATTGCAAAAGGCCCCTTAAGGTTGACTCTGTTTTATATTTTCATAAACAAAAAATATTTCAAAAACCCCCTCTAATAGTTGCACACATATTACAATTAACCCTTTAAATTTAAAAAGAAGGAAATTTGAGGGGGTTTTTGTAATTTTGAAACATCTCCGGTTTTTTTTTTTTGTAATTAGTCCAAACCTTAGGGAGGTTCTTGTAACCATCCCTATATATTTCTATGTTATTTCTCAAAGGTGCATCAAATATTCAAATTTGCACAAAATTTACAAAGAAGGATTAATGCACATCACCTGGAGAATGCCGCACCAGCGGATATGCTTCATGTCGACTCCATAAGTCAGATTATCTGGTGCGTGAGAATATCCTCCTGCGAAACAAATAGATAACTAAAGCATGTCATTGTCAATGTATGCATGTAATAGAAGGTTTGTTGTTATAATTTAGGGATAATTACAAATACCCCCTTGAGGTTCGGGCTACAAAAAACTCCAAAATTTTTTGAAAATTACAAAAAAACCCTTGAGGTTTAATTTCTCTTACATTTTCCCATTCATAAGCAAAAAATATTTCAAAATCTCCACTAATATTTGTAAAAATATTACAATTACCCCCTCAAAATTTAAGACAGAATCAAACCTTAGGAAGTTTTTTTAACATTTCTGGATTTTTTTGTAATTAGCCCAAACCTCAAGGGTGTTTTTGTAATTATCCCCATAATTTATGTGCTCTCAGTTTGCAGCCCGGATTTATTAGCCTATGATGTTATATTCAACACCAAAGTTCAATCAACCTTTTCTACATCAGCAATATGTTAGATTTTTTCATGATTTATTTACTAAAAGTTGTGACACAAATGTTATGTCGATCTCAAAATATATGTTTGCCGCTTCGAGACGGGGATCGACCTGTATCATTAGTTATTTCGTATTCAAGCATCATCAGTCAGCAAAAATAGTGTACTGTTTGATTTTAAAAAAAGGGATAATTACAAAAAAAAAAACTTAATGTTTGGGTTAATTACAAAAAACCCAAAGGTTTATGAAAATTATAAAAAACCCCTTGAGGTTTGATTACATCTTACGTTTTCCCCCTTCATAAGTAAAATACATATAAAAAAACCCTGATATTTATTAAAATACTATAGTTACCCCCTTAAATTTAATACATAATCAAATCTGATGGGGTTTTTGTAATTTTGAAACATCTCTGTTTTTTTTTTTTTTGTAATTAGCCCAAACCTCAGGGGTGTTTTTGTAGTTATCCCTAAAAAAGAAGTCCATTTTGAATCAAACAACTCCATTGTATTGTGAGAAAGATTTTCTGTAAAACCCCGGTGTAACATTACAGTTGATCTTGAAGGGGAGAAATATCTCTTAAAATATAACGATTTTTCCTGCTTTGGAGTCATTCATGTTCATTTCTTCTAGTGCAAACTTTTAACAAAATGTTCATTCATGGTTAAGTTACAAGCATAATTTGTTTTAAAAAAAAAGAATAAAAATTCAATTATCTTTCAAAATTAAAGAGATAAAAAAAAATACATTACTCAATACCTTGCAGCAAAATTCCCCAAAAAATGAGCTTCAATGTCCTCAAAATTATCTTTCTAATTGCATACTTGACTTCTGGGATTTTCTGCCAAGAGTAATTTTGATTTTTTGCTTTATATATTCACAAAAAACTGCAAAAGAATAAATGTAAAGGGAATTGAGAATTAATAAAAGAATATTATATTACCTTTAGGGCAAGAGCTATTGCAACTCCGACGATGAAGAGGAAAAACGGCAAAACAAAATCAGCCAATGTACAGCCATTCCAAGGTGAATGATCAATTTTGGGATATGCCCCTCCAGCATCATCTACCAGTATCATTAACTACATTTTTTTGCACTATTTCTTGTTAGAGATGAGAAAAGTTCATGCAATGAATCTTGTAGCTACATGAAGAAATAATTTTTTATAGGATAATTACAAATACAGTCCTTAAGGTTTAGCCTAATTACAAAAAAAAAAAAAATCAGTTATCTTTTAGAATAACAAATAGGGTTTATATATTTCTACTTTGTATATTGTACCTTATTGCAAGTGAGCACTATAAGAAAATTTTAGTTTAACTATAAATTAATTATTAGGATAATATTAATGTGTAGGTAAAATTATATTGTAGGTAAATATTGTTGGTAAATACTTAATAGTATTTATATTGGTCATTTAGAAATTGTTGGTGATCTGTCGATAATTTGGAAAAAATAATATTTTTTTATTCTGTAAATATTGTGTAGGTACGAAATTATAAAATTTAGTGGCAAAATCATTTTTGTCAGCAAATTCTGTCGGTAAACTGGAATTTTCTTGTAGTGGTGAGTCTTTTTAATTTTAAAAATAACTGAATTGTTTGTATTTATGCTAAATCTCAGGGTAATTTTTATAATTATCCCGAGTATTTCGAGATTTTTTTCAGTAAACTAGTTCAAAATAGTTTTGTTGAGATAATTATAAAAACTATCCTTGAGGTTCTGCCAAATTAAAAAAAAATAGTTATATTTCAAAATTAGAAATTACCCTTAAAGTGTTACAAACACCTCTGGAGATTTGCATTTTCTTACAAATATCCTCTCTGTTGAAGTGCAATTTGTAAAAGAGAAACAAATGTGAATGGGGTATTTGTAATTTTGAAAAATAATTGGATTTTTTTGTAATTAGGCTAAACCTAGGGGTAGGTTTTGTAATTAACCCTAGTTCATATTTCAGTTGTCAAATATATTCACCAACAAAATTTATAGTGTAAGAAACTCATCAACTCAACATTACACTATAAGAATTAAAGCAAGTAATTTTAATGATATAACTTTCCTTACCACTATGGTGAGGCCTCTAAATGCATCTAATGTTGCAACCCTTTTTGTCTTTTGTTTCATCATCATTGGCTCCTCCTCTTTTTGTTCCAAGGTTGCCATCATGCCCTTTTGATCATTGTCATGAGCAATATTTTCTGCAACTTTATTGTGGTGATGACCGGTAGCTTCGGTTGCCGGTTGACTGCCATTGCCAAAACCCTCTTCCATCTTCTTTGGATCTTCCATGAGATTTTTTAAGTATCCACAGTTGCTAACTTGCTGAGACTTATATAATTTCACTAGTGAAGTTTATTCAACAGAGTGCCTTGATAAATAAATTTCAAGCCTTTCAATGTTTATTTGATTTAGTCCAAAATTTAAATAAACTGATAAAAAAAAATCGAAGGCTAGTGATTAATCATATGGTTGATAAGTGGTTAAATAGAGGTGACTTATGTATTACTTAATTTCTTATGGCTTATAAAACACCTCCTGGGCTAATTACAAAAAAACCCAAAAGTTTTTGAAAATTGCGAAAAAGACCTTGAGGTTTGATTCATTTTACATTTTCTCCCTTATAAGCCAAAAACATTTTAAAACTCCCCTTGATTTTTCTAGAAATATTATGGTTACCTCCTTAAATTTAAAACATAATCAAATTTGATGGGGCTTTTTATAATTTTGAAACATCTCTGGGTTTTTTTTGTAATTAGCCCAACCCAGAAGGGTTTTCTTGTAATTATCCATTTTTTATATTCTAAAAGGATAAATACAAAAACACCCTTCTGTTCAGTCTAATTAGGGGGGGGGGGGGGGAAAGTCATCTTTGAAAATTATAGTACCCCCTTGACATTTGTATCTCACTTGCAAATTACTCCTCAACAGAGGATATTTGTTAGGTAAATCCGTAAATATAAACTTTAAAGGGGTGTTTATAATACTATAAGGGGGTATTTATAATTTTGAAAGATAATTAGAGTTTTTTTGTAATTAGGCTAAACCTCAAGGACGTTTCTGTAATTATTCCTATTCTGAAACCTTAATTTAGTGCAGAAAATGAGGTGACTTGAGTTAGCCTGCATCAATGCTTTTTGGAAGTGCTTATTTGGATCTTAGTGTCTGCCATTATTTAGCTGCCATTGTTAAATCATAAGTTGCAGCAATGTGTCAAAGTTACAAGCATAATAATTCAGTTTATAAGCCGGCTAATTTCAGAAAAGCAGTTTATAAATTATACACTCAGACTGCTTTTTTTGAACTATTTCCAGTGAATTTATGCTTTGTTTAATTTCTCATGGCCGTCTTGTGCTAAAATATTGACATTGCATTTGGGTCTAACAGAAAAGATGAAATCTTTTTTTTTTTTTTTTTTTGGAATAATCCAGATATCGACTATTACACCTGACTAGCTAATCCTGGACCTACCAGTGCCAGAGACCCTTGACCGAGGATGTAAATCAAGGGATTTGTGTGCCAGTGCCAAAGGCCGCTTGACCCAAATATAAATCGAGGGATCTGCCCGATTGGTAGGATCCAGGGTCCTGAGAGAGAGGGTCCCGAGAGAGAGAGAGTCAACTAGATTCGCCGCCTAAATCGGACTACAACAATATTTCACTAAGAATTTTCTCTACACGGGATTCGAACCTATGTATCCGAAGAAATAAACCTCACATCACCTCACTCCTTACCCTTTTCGGCTATAACCTTGGGGGCGAAAAGATGAAATCTTTAATCATTAAAAGATGGCTTCATTTCATTTTTCAGTTTTAATTAAGGGATCATTAAAAAAAAAGAAACTCTGAGGATTACAAAAATAACCGTGAGATTTTCTAAAATTGCAAAAAATTCCTTAAAATTTGATTTTGTCTTACATTTCATCCTTCACAAGCAAGAGCGGAGCGACGATGATTTAGTAGGATGGGCCGATACACGAAATTGAGATAGGCCGGATAGAAAATCCAAGAAAAAACAATACAAATTATAACTATTATTTTTTTAAATTCTCACTAATTTTTTTTTCTAAAAAAAAGGGCTCGGCCGGTGCCCAGGTTGGCCCAGCCTTTTATCCGCCCTTGTTCACAAGCAAAAAAATATTTCAAAGAAGCCCCTGATATTTCTAGAAATATTACAGTTATTAAGGGGATAATCAAAGGTGAGGAGGCCTTTTGTAATTTTGGAACATGTCTGGATTTTTTGTAATTAGACCAAACTTTAGGGGGTCTTTTGTAATTATTATTTGATTACTCTACCTAAATAGGCTTTCAAGCCCAGGCAACCATGCAGACAGTGAAATCAAACTCTATTAACAGATTTAAGATGTTTGTTTTTATTCTGTCTTTCATGCCAATTGAAAAAGATATTATTATGCACTTTAGACTTTACTATAAGGAGTAGATATCATCATCATCATCAACTGCACCTTATCCCACTATGTGGGGTCGGTGATGTGAAGTTTATAGTGTCAATTAATTGTCTAAAATTAGTTAACACTACAAATTCACACAAAAAGCAAAGTGACAAAGTTTTACGCCGGATGCCCTTCCTGACGCAACCTTCATACGAAGGAGAAATGAGATGAAATTCCAAAACCATCATCATCATAAGTTTTTCCACTTGCATGGAAAATACGATGAGACGGTGATGAGTTGAGATAGTTGCTCTAGTCATATCCCATTACATAATTGATATAGTAAAATCAACATGTACATCATGGAACATGACCACTATAAGGAGTAGATAGGTGTAGTAAAATTTGCCCTTTTAAAATTTCGTTTGTCAAAATCACTATATATCTTTAGTTCTCAATTCGCGACAAAGGATTTTCGAATATCCGGCCAAAAATTAGAGTTTTGTAATATTTTAAAAGCAGAATCCTGGTCCAAAAAGCTACAAGCTGGACCTTTATGCTTGTTTGTTTTTCTCAATAAGCAGAATCTTTGTATGTACTTCTGTTATTACTGGAAAAAATAAATAGAATTCGGGTCGTTTGCTCCTGGATTGTCCCGAATGTGGAATCTTGCTACCTGAATCAGTACTCAATTGTATTATTAATAATACTATCATGAGCAAGTCTCTTGTGAGACGGTCTCACGAGATCTAAATCCGTGAGACGGACCTTGGCCAACTCCGTCTTGAGAACATGAACCATGAAAATAAATTTAAAAATAATAATGAACCAAGAAGAAACAAAAATAAACCCTAAAAACATGAACCATGAAGAATAAACCCGAAAAACAAAAATAAACCCAAAAAATAAAAAATAAACCCTAAAAAAAACTAAAAATCCTAAAAACCCAAATCAATTAAAAATAAATCCAAGAAACAAAATAAACCCTAAAAAAACAAATATAAACCCTAAGAAAAATAAAATCTAAAAAAAAAAACCTTTAAAACTTTGTGTAAGGATTCCGTCTCACGGATCTAAATCCGTGAGACCGTCTCACGCAAGTTTTTGCCTACTATCATTATTTCTAGTGGTTACAGAAGTACAAAAAGTTTAAAGAGGCGAAGGCTGGTGAACCTGTTGAACTCCAGCATGAATTTTGTTTGGGCGGCGTATTAGCACTCCCTTTTTGATGAGTACACCACTATCTAAGTATACCACCCCCACTTTTTAAAATATGGCACAATTGTTAAATACACCCCCATTTTTTTCCAATTTTATCCTTTCATAAAAACCTTAAGTGGTACGATGGCACGATGGATGATGGCATTTTTTTTGCCATCATGCCACATGGTACGATGGCACGATGGATTTTTTGCCATCGTGCCATGTGACACGATGGCATGATGGCACAATGAATTTTTTGTCATAGCGCATGATCGTGCTAAGTGTCGCACTGCTGCTATGCGACAGTATTTTTCAACCTGAAAATTTGAGAAATAACATATTTTATGCTATAAACTAATAATATACACTCATTATTTTGGGATATGAATACTTATTGTTCGAATCTTCAACAATTTGGGCGTTGGAAAAATCTAGAGTTTATATTAAAAAAAAATTGAACTTTCTTCGAGAATAAGAATAATGTGGATGAGTGATGTGAGTGTATTTAGAACTTCTTTAAGTAAGAGTAATATAGTCTTTTAAGTGAATGATATTTTTGCAATTATATGTAGGTGGATGTGCTCATCAATTTTGGGGGTGTCAATAGTGCCACCTATTTTGTTTTGGGCTATGGGAATTTTTATAACGTGAACTTTGAAGCCCATCATTCGGCCCAGATTTGACATGGCTTATGTGCAGTCCAAAACCGAGTGTTTCTCATGGGGTGAAGCCCAACTTCATAGCACCTATTGGCTATGACATTGTAGTTGGTAATCAACTATAGGTTATGGGCCTATAAAATTGTTCTCTACCTAGGCCCATATAACTCCGACCATCCCAGGAAGAGCTGTCAATATGACCAGGTTGGACTGGCCAAGCCCGGCCTGTCGGGCCAAGAGTAAATATTGGGCCGGACCGGGCCATGCCATAGCTAGGTCTCTAATTTTGGAGGCCATTCGGTAAAATCACACTGTAAAAATCGGGTCTACTGGGCCGATCCGATTTTTCATTGCTAATGGGCCAGGCCAAATAGGCCCAGTTTTTTTTAGGCCTGAAAATCACAGCCCAGTTCAGTGAAAATATCGGGCTCGTCGGGCCGGCCCACCAGCCGAGTTGAAATTGACAGCTCAAATACCAGACTCAGACCTGAGAGTGGGACAAAGGCCCAGACCATTCCCGAGTATGTATAAGTTGTGAAAGTGTTACATTTAGAGATGTTAATAAGGGTCAACCCGTTCCCGCCCTACCCTAGTCCTAAGAGGCCCTAACTCTTAAGGGCTAGAGCTAAAAAGCCCTGAACTTGTAAGGGCTTGAAAATTCTAAGCCCAGTCCTAGCCCTGTAGGGCCAGGGTCGGACCAGGGCAACCCTTATGACTTTTTTTTTTGGACATTTTTGATGAAGTTATTCCGTCTAAATTAAAACATTGCATCATGATGGAAAAATTTACTTGCGAATTGCTTATTTTATAAAAATAATGCCATGTAATTCCTAGATTTCATTTGGATTAAAATATTCAAAATTTGTCATTTTTATTTTAGTAAGCACATAGTCTATACCAAATATATTTTAGTTCTTTATAGTTATTAACGTACTAAATAATCATTACCAATTACATACCAACTTCAATTTTGTATTTATTAAGTTATTTAGTTAGACTAAATTATAAATGAGATCAAAGATCAAATTTGATAATTTGTTAAGATAAATGGTAATTGATAAATGAGATCAAATAATAGATTAGTAATATTACAAGCATAAATTTTAAATATAAATATATAAAATACAAAAAACTTATCAGAAAAAAGACCTAAGGGCCAACACTACCCTAGTCCTAGACGGTCCTAGGGCTAATTAGGGCAGCGCTAAAAAGCTCTCATGTTATAAGGGCCTATGAAATATAGGCTCAGCCCTTAGATTTTTAGGGCCGAACTAGGGTCAGCCCTCAGAGCCCGACCCTTATTGAGATCTCTAGTTACACTAAAGCGAAAGATAGTCTTCTCTCACAATTATTAGTGATACGAAATTTGAACGCCTAAAGGTTTTGAAGTTCAAAAGTATTATGGGAGTGTTTGCAAACACTTAAAATAAGTGCTTTTTGTTTTTTTGCTTAAAAAAAGCAGTTTTTAGTGTTTGCAAGTAATAACTTCTGCTTTTGATTCTACTTCATTTAATCAGAATCCAAAAGCAAGGAGAGAGTGCTTTAGATTCTGTCATGCTTCAAATTTGAATTTTACAAATAAATAAGCAGACTTCTACTACTTTTTTATCAAACACTCCCAAGAACTCATTCTCAACTTTTGATTTTATTTTCAAACACTACCAATTTCTCGATTCTCAACTACTTCTACTTTTCTTTATAATAAATCACTTCTTCTAAAAGCAGAAGTTTTTGCAAACACTCCCTATATAACGTCAAAATAGTGGTTTGAAGTTGATGATTTAGGTGTGATGGCAACAGTTTTAAGGGAATGGTGGTTGTTCAGAAGATGAAAATGTTTAGTGTGGAGCCTTGTTTGATCTGGTGGAGCATAGGGATGGCCAAAATCAATTATTATCCACTCCACTTTCTCACGGAAAAATAAAAAAAAATGATAATGATGGGGGGGCATAGGACAATTTAACACAATTGTTGCTAAAATTCATTTGAATATATTAAAAAAGTATCTTATGTATGTAATATACATGCATAATTTAAATAGTGGCAAAATAAGCTATATTCTTACTTGATGTGCTCAAATTCTTGTAGCAATCTCCACGCTCAAATCAAAATATATAGATCCTATTCCATCGCATCGAATAAATGACACATATACAAAATAATGTCATAATTATACACGTGTCTTTTATCCAATAAATTGAATAAATAGTGTAATAGAAAAAGTAGAACAAGATATCTCATCCCAAAATTTAAAATGCTAAACCACTTAAAACTCATGTATAATATATTAATATCAGAATTTATATAGTGCGTATAAGAAATTAACTGTACCTAGACAAATATTATTATTTTTTTTGAAAAGACAAACATTATATTAGGCATTTGTAAGAAATTGTTCCATATTTAGTAGTCATATTCCACATTTGTAATGAATTGCAGTTCGATATTCTCTATTAATAAAAGTATTTTCTTTTGGTTTAAAAAAGAAATACTTGTTCTCCCTCTTTAAAAAAAAAAAAGAAAAAAAACTTGTTATCTCATTAATTTTAACGTATACGAGCATAACGAGTCCATCTCGATTCCATACCATATCATTATCCAAAGAAAGAAAAAAAAAAGGACGATTTTTTCCTTTTTTTTTTGACAAGAAAAAGGAACGATAATTTTTTTTTTTTTGAAAAGGAACGATTATTTTTAATTTCCCAAAGATGTCAAAATATCGCATTTCTAATTAGTTATCATTTTTATTATAAGTAATCGTTTTTTTAGATATATGATAAATAATCTTCGCATCCTCATCACTGGGAAAAAAATGTAAAAATATCCCTACTTTCGTCACGTTCTCTCTCTCTCTCTCTACAAATACAATACGTGTCTGTGTGTATATTTATGTATATCTACATCCATACGGCTATCTTGCGCTCTTCGAGTTTCTCCCCTGCGGTCGCCGGAATATTCCGATCTCCGGCGATCCATGACCGCTTTCCAATTCCCTACATTATCTTCCCTCGGTTTACCTACAACACATACATTTTTCATTCCTCTCACACGATCACTGAATAATTCGTAATTTCTTAATCCTGTTCGTCTCTCTTTTGAATCGATTGTTGAATTTGTGCACCTAATTATGTACTGTATATGATTATACATATGGAATCGTGCATTTGAGGCGACATGTTCAACAAGATAATAAAGAGAAGCCACCGCAAGGTGGCCAAATCCGATGTTGATTTCGCCTACGCGCCGCCAGGCCGGAGCTCCGCCTCCGTCGTGGTCGTCAACCACGCTTCCCGTGGCGGGGCGCCGACGAATTTATCTCAACAACAGCAAATGACTTCTGGTGCTGCGGCGCGGCCGCCTCTCGGCACAATTGAAAATCTCCCTATGTTTCGAGATGTTTTAGTATTGGAGCGGCAGAATTTATTTCTGCGGAAGCTGAAGATTTGCTGCTATCAATTTGATTTCTCCGATACTCTGAAAACGGTGAGGGAAAAGGAGATTAAAAGGCAGACATTGGTTGAGCTTGTGGATTTTATTCAATCCGGTTCTGGCAAAATTACGGAAGCGAATCAGGAGGAAATGATTCAGATGATTTCTCTGAATATATTCCGGAGCTTGCCCCCTGCCTCCCATGAAAACACAGGGTTAGAGAATTTGGACCCCGAAGAGGAGGATCCCTATCTCGAGCCTTCGTGGCCGCATTTACAGCTCGTTTATGAACTGCTCTTGCGTTATGTGGTTTCTTCAGATACGGATACTAAGGTAGCCAAGCGTTACATTGATCATTCCTTTGTTTTGAGATTGCTTGATTTGTTTGATTCCGAGGATCCAAGGGAAAGGGAGTATTTGAAGACTATTCTGCATAGAATTTACGGGAAATTCATGGTGCATAGGCCGTTTATTAGAAAGGCAATAAATAATATCTTTTATAGGTTCATATATGAGACAGGGAGGCACAATGGGATTGGAGAGCTTTTGGAGATACTAGGGAGTATAATTAATGGGTTTGCATTGCCAATGAAGGAGGAACACAAGTTGTTTCTTGTCCGGGCTTTGATACCGCTCCACAAGCCTAAGCCGATAGCAATGTATCACCAACAGTTGTCCTATTGTATAACACAGTTTGTGGAAAAGGACTACAAATTGGCCGATACCGTTATTATGGGTCTGTTGAAGTATTGGCCAGTTATCAATTCCCAAAAAGAGGTCCTCTTTCTTGGGGAACTTGAGGAAGTGTTGGAGGCAACACAGGCTGTGGAGTTTCAGCGCTGCATAGTTCCCCTTTTCAAACAGATTGCTCGTTCCCTCAACAGCCCTCACTTTCAGGTCCGAGAAGTTCGTAATGATTTAGTAAACTATTTGGTTGCATTGCCTTTCTATTGCCAGATTTTTTATGTTGCTGAAATCATAGGTACTTCCTATGACTTCTTGGTGTTTACGCCTTAATGTGCTTGACTAACTGCTGATTCTTTATTTGATAGAGTTGTTTATTTACTTAAGTAGTTAAGTTGAAAGTCATCTATCTGCATTTGCCTCTTATGTTACTACGCTGTGTTATTCCGTTTCCTGGGCACTGTAGAGCAGATTATGTATGAGAAAGGCAGATTTCGTCGATGTTTTTGTGGCTTTCTTGGTTGACTTGAATATTGATTTACCATGTGCAAAATTTGCATATTACAATTTTGTGTTTGCTGGGTCGTTCAGTTTATGTTCTATTAATAATAGACATTTTAATTTGTTCGGTGAATATTTTCTCAATGTTCAGACGGATGACTTATCTCAAGTTTGGGTAGTTCTTCTTGGAAGGGGACTTGAAACTTGATCCTTAGCACCCTAACCACACAAAGAAGAATATAGATTTCTTCGTAGTGGGACCTGTTTTGGCCCTCCGCACACATGGTTCTTTGAGTATGTGCAGTTTCGACTTTTCTAGGAGGCAGGCGGATTGCTTGTGTATTCAACCATAATTCTTTTCCTTATTTAATCACCTTTTCTTTTTATCTTATTTTATTTTTGAATTTTTCATTTAGATAGTATTGTGTGATTTGGAAAGGTGGACTATCTTAATTTGTGTATGACATGCATAAATCGTGCTCCCATGCTAATAAGGTGTAGCTTGTTTGGAGTAATCACCAGCGAAGGCACCACAGATGGATTTCTACCAAACACTCTTATTCTAGTTGTCATGTCACTACTAAATACATATTTCTGTACGTTCACGTTGTGATCAACAGCATTAGTTTTCTTCATATTTTATTTACTTCATTGCTATATATTTCTATTAGCATCAAGACCATTCCCAAAACAAACCAACTTGTCACTTCTATAGTTTTCATCTCTAGGAACCACCTTATTTGACCATCTTCAAGAACTGCTCTCCCCAACTACTCGTCACCTTTGATAGAAAAAAATTCACCCTTCCCTTCTATTAAAGCCAGCCATGAATCTATGATTTTGTATTTTCACGATACAGTTTCAAATTGTCATTGGTGAGCTCAGGATTAGGTGCAATTTTGTGCCATTTCATGCCTCTTGTGTCTTGTTCGTTCTTCCTTTTTTACAGATTTGGTGTTGTAGTGGACCAGTCATTTTGGATTTTCTGCTGTAATGACATGCGTTTTGGTACATTATGAGATTGATTTGCCATATCTGCCTGCTTAAGAACTGATAACGTGTTTCCTTAAAAAAATGAAAGAAAAGAAAAAAGAACTGATAATGTGTGCTGAGAGAGTAGCGGCTTGATCAGCAATATGATATGATTGTGGCACAATTGCATCTTGCGGCAAATCATATTTGATGGTGGATGAAAATCAGTTGTATAATCATACTTAAAGACATCAATTTTTTGCTTCTTTATATTATTAACCTCATTGATTGGCTTCTCACTACTGCTTTGCAAATTTAACAGTTGTTTGAAAGTATGTTTAGGAGCTGCATATGCATATGGCCCTTTGGTCAAGATTCAGCAGAATCAAACAGAGTGGAACTTAGACTAGGAACTTGGAGGGTAGACTTTATAATTCATGATCAGTTTACCGCAACCTCTCTCTCACTCTCTATATCTATCCGTGTTTGTGAGTGTCATGGTGATGTCAGGTGAGTGACATATTGGGAGTGTTTGCAAAAACTCAGTGATTTATTGAAGTAGAAATAAAAGTAGTTGAGAATCAAAAGTTGGTAGTGTTTGAAAATAGAATCAGAAGTTGAGAGTTTTTGGCGAGAAAGATGAAAAAGTGCTTATTTGTTTGTAAAAGTCAAACCAGAAGCATAAGTAGAAATCTAAAGCACCTCTCTCCTTGCTTTTGAAATCTGATTAAATGAAGCAGAATCAAAAGCTGAAGTTGGCATTTACAAAAGCTACAAAGTGATTTTTTTCAGCCAAAAACCAAGAAGTGCTCTTTTTTTTAGTGATTGCAAACACTACCATTAGCGGTTGAAATTGCCATGGTTTATAGGCTTGTATTGAAAGGAAAAATATAAACTATTAGTTCCATGAATCATTTTACCAGTAGAAATCTGCTTTATCAATAAAAGCTTTTTTGTGTTTGATTGTCATCGTATGAGATGAATATTTGTGGTGAAGTAGGATCTTTAATTATTTTTTATGAACCAAAATAGAATTAGTTTCATAGTATCTTAAGAGGTCAATGAATGTTTCAGGTTGCCGAGCGAGCTCTTTTTCTGTGGAACAACGAGCATATTGCAGGCCTGATTTCCCAAAATCGCAACATTATTTTGCCTATCATTTTTGAGGCGTTGGAAAAGAATATACAGTCTCACTGGAACCATGCAGTACATGGCCTAACCGTTAATGTTCGAAAAACGTTTATGGAGATGGATGCCGAGTTATTTGAAGAGTGTCAAAGGCAGTATGCAGAGAGAGAGGCCAAATCAAGCGTGGTTGAGAAACGACGAGAATTAGTATGGCAACAGTTAGCAGCTGCTGCTCAAGGAGGATGAATGGAATTTTTTGTCAAAAGATGGATCATTGAATCTATGATTAATTTTCTGCGTCTCAAACGGTACATAATTTTGTTCTTTTTTAGTTCTGACTTTGCCTAATCGTTAAAATATGACCGGCAAAGCATCGGCAGTGTAATTTTTTTAGGGATATTACAAAGAAAAACTACCCCTGAGGTGTAGCATAATTACGAAAAATTACAGTTATCTTTCAAAATTACAAATACAGTACATTCTCTTAAAATGTCAAGTTGTATTTGTAATTTTAAAAGATAACTGGGTTTGTTTTGTAATTTGTCTAAACCTCAGATATAGTTCTTGTAACTAACCCTTTCTTTATTAATGTGTTGCAGATTAAGATTGGTGAAGTACCTTTGTATTTGTTTTTCTAACAATAGTTGTACTACGAGATAAATTTTTCATCTTTTCATATCTTAAATTTCTGACAAAATTAATTCATGTTTTATTTTTTGAGCAGTATTTTTTTCAAAAAAAGCAATCCCCTGAATCCCTAATTCCCTATGATGATTTTCTTTTGCTAAACAATGATGGGGTGGTAGACAACATTTTGCCACTGTTCTAAAAGACATCGCCTAGCCCCGATTAGTCCCTTCCTAGGCGTTAGGCCTCCTTTATCCGCCTTGGTTATTTTTTCGATTAGGCCCCGTCTAACTCCGCTCAGGTTTCGCCTAACCCCGCCCAGGCTCCGCCTAGGCGTTAGGCCCCAGTCTGCCACCCGAATAGCGCCTAGCGCTTTTTAGAACACTGCATTTTGCATAAATCGAACAAAACTGTTTTCATAATGTTTAAGGATAATACCACTAGGATCCCTGTATCTTTCCTAAAAAATGTTAGCCAAGGTTCCATTTATTGCAAACATACCCCATTCATAAAGCATTTTTACAAAATGCTTTTTTTTTTTTGTTTTTCAGTGCTTCAAGTTGGTTGGGTGGAAAGTGGATGGAAATTCTCAGCAGGGGGAAAATGGTAATTTCAGGTCACAAAAACAAGGTGATAACAAAAATTAGAGAAGAAATTGAGACATTGTCTCCTTTTGTTGTTCCTTTCCAAATCAAAAAGTCTTCTAACACAAAAAATTACAATGTTCCAATAGAATAATGAGCTCAATATTGTCTTCTGTCTTATGAAGCATACTGTTTTTCACAAGTATGTTGTTGTTTGTACCTGTTTTAAATCTTTTTATTTTCATTCTTCATAATTTGATTTTTTGGGCTTGTACTGAGAAAATGTTCTGAAATTAATGAAAATCCAAAGACTTTAAAATTGCTGATGTAAGCTGAAAAGTGAATTGCAGGAAGAAAAAAAATCCTAAGCTCCAGCATGTTAATTTTCAAAATTTATAAAACTAATACATAATTGTTACATTCAACCCGAAAATCAATACATAACCGGTCGTTTCACATTTAAATGGGTCTACCACTAACAAATATAAATGATATAATACTCAAAACTCTTTATAATAATAGATTTCCAACATAAAGTCAAACACAAACAAACTTTACATTACACATATTCTCTTTTCACACAAAAACCATAAAAATACATTGAAAATACTAAAAATTGAAAATGAATTTTGAAAAGAAAAACACTGGAGAAGTCTATGTAACTCTACACTTTGAACTGAAATTTAACTTATTTGCGTATTAAACTTTTTTTTATATATATATATATACAAATCGGTCCTGTCATTGCAGAGACTCGAATCCAAACCCCTTCACTGAAGAGTGAAGAGTAATACCTGTGGCCAATGGGCTAATATTTGAGTATTAAACTTACATGGCGGTACTGAATCTTTGGGTATCTATACATAAAGAATATTTATAAAAGCTATCCCAATGTTTAGCTTAATTACAATTTCAAAATTACAAATACGCCATTGTTGTTTCCGTCTATTTTACAAATTGCATCTCATGAAGAAGTGGATATTTGTTAGGTAAATCGATATATAATCTAACAATTCATAACTCCAATAAAATTGTACTGATCAATATGTCAATTAATATTGCTTGGAGGGGGTCCAATTATAGGAAGTGAGTTACACATAACATGCTTGTTAACACTTTTGCCTCCTCATGACTGCCATTCTTCTTGCTTCAATAAACATCCTTCAAATTTAATTTTAGATTTTTTTTTTCTGAGAAAGTGAGTATCTCATTTCGTAAAACATAAACCATCAATCCAAACAACAAATTAAATAAATTGAGATTTTAGAATTCTAAAAATATATCCATTAAGATTTTTTTTTAAGCATATATCAATTAAGATTTCAATAATACAACTACATTTAACTAATTAATTAGCGCTGCATGGGACTATAAACAGGTAGCGGATGGAATCTTCTATTACACCTCTCGCCTATCGAAGTTCTGTTCAAAAACCTCGTCCGAGTTAACCGTCTTTCATCTCCTATTCCAACCGTGTGGATGATTGACACGTGTATTACACTTACCATTTTAGAACTCTTCAATTTCTGCTTGATTTATGCTTGAAAATTAACATCGTAAGTGTAATACACGTGTCAATCATCCACACGGTTGAAATATGAGATGAAACACGGTTATGTATTAGAAGATCCCATCCGGTGATCCAGACTGGTGCAGAAATACTCTGACTCGGAAAAAAGGACAATATTAGGTGTGGGCCCCATCCTTGCTTTGAACGTTGGCCCCCGGCCCATTCTGATTTTGCCCTCTATCCCAAGATTCTCTCGGAATAGTATGGTGGTTTTTTATTTCCGGTTCGTCACTGGCCGACGCCGCCACGGCCGCGGCGGAGATCTCTGTCTCCGCCGCCGCCAGGTCCGCCGTCTTCTCGTTTCCGATAACTCTCTCCTCCCATTGGATGTTCGGCGCCATTAATTTCCTATTGATAAAAAGAGCATCACTGATTTCTCCCGCCATAAGAAATTGTAGTAAAAATAGCACCGTTAGGATTTTTCCGGCCATGGTTGGTTTTTTAGCGTACACTGAATTACCATATGTTTTTTTGTTCTTTTTTTTTTGAGTTGTGGTAGTGATCATGTGTGTATAGGTGGCATATATATAGTGTGAAAAGTGGAGGTGTTGACTATTAATGATGGAGCAAAAAAAATCTAAAGGAAGACGATATTAAATATTTTTTTCAAAACAATAGATTAAAGATATATTTTTTCAAATTTTAAATATTTTAATAATTTTTTATTAATAATTTTATCGAACCTAATACGTTAAGCTGGTTAGGGTTAAGACTTGATGGGTTAGGGTCATGTCAGACTTGAATACTACGAGTTATAGTACTAACTTGAAATGACACGATTGACCCAATCGTGTTGTTATTATGTTGGTTTTCTGCATTATTGTTCATTGACTGAATATGTTGCTAGTTCTTAAAAAAGTATCAGAGTGTATGTAAATATAATTTCAGATTAGAATTAAAAAAGTATCAGAGTGTATGTAAATATAATTTCAGATTAGAATTTAGCTAGCTAGCTTATACAACTCATATTTCCCATATATGACTTATATAGATTTTTAATAATGGTAATAGGTCAAATTGACCACTTATTTTGTGATAATAAAAAATAACTAGATGTTTTGAAAACATGTTTTTTAGCCATGTTGACTAAAAACAGATGGGCTTACGCACTTTGATTCGCTCTGTATGCACCAAAATCCAATCATTGTGCATACAACTGTTTCGTGCATTCTCTGGTGAGTTACTTGACTCTTTTTCAAAAAATTGATACGGTAGATAACTCGATACCGAGTTATGATAATTCAATACCTAGTTACATAACTTGGTTACTTGCCATGTAACTTGTACTCGGAAATGAAAAGGCGTAAAGTGGTCATTTGAACTTAAAAATAGCTAAAATATATTTTTGTTATGGAGAAAAAGGCCAAAAATCTGACGGACTCATTTTAATATGTACATGTCATTTTGGGTCGACCCGAAAAACAAGAAAAATAAACAGGTCTGATTAGGATTAAGAAATGTGACACGGTAATTAAACAAGTCATGCTAATATTGAAAAATCTGATACGAATAATATAAATTTTATATCTCGACACGTGAATTCGAACACGGCACGAATTGCGGCCTCTAACTTGCAACTAAGAATATTCTATGGGTCAGATTGACATATTTGTCTTTAACAGTCCGAAAATGAGGGGTAGATATAATGATAACGATAGTGAAAGATGGTGGAGGACATAAAAACAATTTGATGAATGTGGGCTTTCCACCTAAGAAAAATAATTATAAACAGCAACAGATATTTTGCCAAGTGTTGTAATGCTACCTCCATTATGAACAGTTTGATCCTAAATTGCCATTTTCCTATTTAAGATATTTTTTTTAAAAGGAACAAAAATCAATAACTGATGAATCCAATTTCCACAAATAGAAATTGGACACCTTAAAATATACTTTGAAAATGGAAACCCCATGTTTAACTGAGGCAGTGATGAAATGATGATGCATGCTTATTACAAGTTACATGTGGCACCCCAATAAATATTTAAATGTATATACCTAAATATTTTTAAGATATTTTTTTTCTGGAAACTTCTCGAAATTTTGATTTACAAATTACAACAGAATGTTCTCTTTTGAAAACATCCCATAGTTATGTGCTAGTACGGTAGTACCAACGTTGTATTTAATTAAAGTGTACAACTTTTGAAAAATGGTGTGTGGTTTTGTGTTTGAGAAATTGAATAATTATTATTGTTTTGTCCATGAAAATCTAATATAATAAAAGAGGGGTAAAGTGCAAATTTGGCAATAATAGTATTGCAGAAATCAAAATTCGCAAAAAGTCCCATAAGTTTCCAAAAAAATAAAATCTTGATTTTCAATCATTTGGTTGCCGGAAATTGAAAAGTTTGCCATAAAAATCCAAGTGTCCACATTTACGACTAAATATGCTCATGTGGGAACTAATTTCACTTATATGAACATCCTTCAAGAGATATGATGTGTTGATTCGAAGAAGAACTAAGGAAAATTTATTTGGAGAATATATACATAAGTGAAAATGTGAAATTGGTGCCACATCAATAAGATTGACTGAAAATGTTTACACGTGCATTTTCAGGAATGGTTTTTCAATTTTTGACAACCAAATGACTAAAATCAAAAGTTTTTTAATTATGACACTTTGTTAAAAATAGTGATTTCAATGGGACTATTATTGCAAATTCATATAGTTGCTGGACTAAAATTGCTATTTGCTCAATAAGAGAGACTAAGCCTCTATCTCAAATAATTTTAGATTATGAAGGTAAAAACATTTACCTACAATTATTTTACCTACCTTTTTATATTTTTTTAATAATACATATAGGTTTTTCTAAATTGATTTTTTCTTGTAGCCAGGAATTTCAAAGTGAAACACAAGTAGAAATTAGATAAAAATAGTTGTTATGATTTGATATATTATAGGGATTATTAAAAAAGGAAAACCCTAAAAAAAAATTAAAAATTACAAAAACTCTTTTAAGTTTTGATTCTATCTTATATTTTTACCCAATCGATAGTTGAACTAACAGAACTTGTTGATGTCATCAAATATTTTACAGTTACATCTCTCAACTTTGTTAAATATTACAAAGAGTAAACTTTCGTCTTATACATCAACTTCTTTTAATATTACAAATAGTCAGACGAAAAGTTGGAACTGCTTATAATATTTAGAAAATTTAAGGAATATAATTGTAAAATATTTGATGATGTCGAAAAATTCCGTGATCAAGTCAACTAACGGTTGCAACAAAATATAAGACAAGTTCTAATCTCAATGAATTTCTGTAATCACAAAGTTCTCTAGGTTTTTTTGTAATAACCCCAAACTTTTGGGTCTTTTTGTCTATCCCTATATTCTCTGTCCTATGGAAAAATTCACTGTTTAGAGTTCACCTCCTTATTTCACACACAAATTTAGGCTACTGCAACCAAGAAAAACTAGTTCAGTTTCCATTAAGCTACAACAATCTCCTGGTAAAAAATGGTTAATTCATGTCTTAGGACTCAAATTTAGAGGCCCTTTTACATGTTAAGACCATAGCAACTCCTAATTTGTAATCAATGAATCTTATTGCACAATAGAATTTGTGTTCTCTGGGACAATTAATACATTTCATCAAGCTAATCGAAAATCAGAAGCAATCATCAAAGAATAAAGGAATATTACTTTCTTAATTCAATTCATTTATCCATCAAAGTCGATCATCTAACCGACTCGGATATTCCAGTCGAGCATGTCGTTTGCCGCCTCTTGTCTGCCTTGTATTGTAAGAATTGCAATTTAAGCATTTGTGAGCCACAATGTGATAGTTCACCTCAGATGTTTCCCCACAATCATTGCATAGGATCCACACCTAATTACATTTGAAAACATTTAATGTTAAGCCTTCTAAATAATAGATCCTTAAACATGTTACAAGCCAAAGTTATGCTAGTTCAACTCTCTTCTTACCATTTTATTTTGATACATTTGAGGCATAGGCGTCGAAGCAACCTGAAATTTAGATGTACAGAAGAAATGTTCAGCTGCAGATAAGATTGTCTTTAGAATATGGGTAAATTACAAAACTACCCCTGAGGTTTAGCCTAATTACAAAAATAAACAGTCATCTTCCAAGATTACAAATAAGCCCCCCCTCCTTCTCACCTAAACGTTTCTATTTTACAAATTGCACCGACTGAGGGGGTAATTTGTAGAACAAATACAAATCTCAAGTGGGTATTTGTAATTTTAAATGATAGTTGGAATTTTTTGTAATCAGGCAAGAGTAATTTTATGTAATTATCCTTTAAAATAGGGATAAAAAAAAACTGTGGTTAGAGCTAATTACAAAAAAAAAACAGAGATTTGTATTTGTTCTACAAATTACTAATTATCCTTTAAAATAGGGATAAAAAAAAACTGTGGTTAGAGCTAATTACAAAAAAAAAACAGAGATTTTTGGAAATTACCAAAAAAAATATTACAATTACCCCCTTAAATTTAAGACACAATCAAACCTAAGGCTTTTTTTTAAATTTTCAAAAACCTCTTGGTTTTTTTTGTAATAGCCCAAACCGTAGGGGGCTTTTTGAAATTATTCCTTTAGAATATCCTTTACTATTGAATGTGTATACCTCCTGATCAAGCCTTTCCCAGACGCGGCTCATATCACAATATGATTTTGAGCAAACCGGCAAGCGTACCTGCAGGGCATACTATTAGCCTAAGTGCCAAGACTCGAGAAGATATAAACGAGGGAATTTATAATATGTAATAAAGAAATGAGAATGAGGTTAATCTTACTGAAAATGACTCTCCATCTCCTTAACACAGTCAAGATGTATAGTGTGACCACATGGTAGCACAGTGATGCCTCTTGTTGTGTCAAAAAGATACTGATCGGATATATAAGAAGTTAAAACGAGCTTTTGATGCAAAAAAAAAAAAAGAATCGCATCATGTTTGCACAAAACTTATATTTACCTCAAGCAAACGGGACAATTGTGATGCATAGCTTTCTCTATGCATATGTGTGAATCCTTTAACAAATTTGAATAGCAACATTCTGAAACAAGAAATAGCATAAATAAAACTGCACAATTTCTAACTCAAAAATCAATGTGTCTTAACTCCAAAAAATATGGCAGACTTACCACATCTATCACAATGAAAAAAGTTTTCTTCGCCACCAGTTCTATCACAACGAAAAAACAAGTAAATACAAAAAATTAGATAGAGCATCTAATGAGGAGCTAAAATAAATCACCAATGGGGCCCAAACCTGTTACATGGTTCAAGGAAAAAGTACAGTAAAAAGATTTATAGCCTGGTTCAAAATGAAAATATAATTAAGGGATAATTACAAAAACTACCCCAAAGGTTTGGGATAATTACAAAACTACCCCAGAGGTTTGGGTTAATTACAAAAAAGACGCAGAGATGTTTGAAAATTACAAAAAACCATGTGAGGTTTGATTTTGTGTTAACTTTAAGGGGGATAACTGTAATATTTTTACAAATGTAAAGAGGGTGTTTGAAATGTTTTTGCTATGAAGCTGGTGAAGTGTAATATAGAATCAAACCTCAAGGGGTTTTTGAAATTTTCAAAAAAACTCTTAAAAGAGTTTTTTTTTGGTAATAAACCTAGACCTCAGGGGTAGTTTTGTAATTATTCCTGTAATTAATTATAGAGAAAACTTATGATCAACCTGCAAATTCCACATTTATCACAGTGATACTGATTCTTTGAAACCTGAAAATGAGAATCATGTTGTTTGTACATATTTAACAACAAATAGTATATCTAATTGTTTTGAAAAATTAACCAAAGAATCTTACGTCATCATCAAAGAATTTGCATTTGGAGCAATAGTACTTCCCCAAACAAACCCCACAATTAATACATATTTGTTGAACCTACATGGCAAGCAAAAGTTGCAGGTTTTTATTCATAAGACTTCACATTAATTAAAAAACAAACGTCTCTGGTTTATACGTCTAAAAATGTTGAAACTTACATCTTGTTCTGTGTTACACAATGAGCAGATGATCTGAAGACAGATATAAAGCCAAAATAAGTAAATGCAATGTTATACATATGCATTATTGTCTATGTGAATGCAATATTGGATGAGATTCATACAACAACAACAACAAACTAAGCCTTAATTCTCATTTATATTGGATCATATCACGCCATCGTTTACGGTCCAAAGCCATATTTTCATTTATATCAAGATATAACATGTTTTTTTAATAGTTTCCTTCCAAGTCTTTTTAGGTCTGCCTCTGCCTTTTTTGATTTCGGTGAGTGATTGGATGAGATTCATATCAAAGACAAAATAGGAAAAGAAAGTATCAAATCAATAAAATAATTAAGTCAATCAGAGAAAAGTAGCTATGGCTCTGCACTGGAAGCTGCAGCAATGTGATTATATAGCATATTCTTACAAGATTTTCAGTCACATAAAACAGTTAAAAGCTTGAATTAGTTCAAAAATTCGATCTTTTTGCCAACCAGTCCATAAAAACAAATCCACCTGTTTATTATTCCAGAAAGAAAACATAATAATATTCCTTGTCATTTTCTCTCAAACTCAACACAAGAAAAAATAAATAATAAGGAATAAAAAAAAAGAAAACATGCCCCAATAAATTCAAAACATAATCTCAAACACACCATTAGTTTAAAATAAAGAAAGAAAAAAGAGCAGGAAGGAAAACAGAACTAACCCTTTTTATTTCATGGCGCGGGATATCATGGCGTTCCAATGGATCAACGGCTAAAGAATTCTGCTCAAATATGGATTAAGAGTGTTAGAATCTGCTAATAAACTCATCCAATCAACTTACATATAAACAAAAACTATAGTCACAAAAGTGCACCTTCGAATCATTGTGGCAGTGCCTGCAATCAAATATCTCATCACAACAAGGTGCTAAAATCTTACACCTCCTCCGGTAATGTGAGCAGCTGAAATTTACACAAAACCACTCCTTAAAATTAATATTTAATTGTAGTGACAGAAATTGAGCAGATAACACTAAGAATTATAGTTCAACTAATAAAAAAAAAAAAAACTAGTAAAAGTCGGACAATATACGGGACCAGATTTCTTGTTCCACTTTCATATTCCACTAAACTGGATGAATGAATAACACGTGTGATCAAATAAACATGGACCGTTGATTGTTTAATATATCTACATATATCATTCATCTGTGGAACATGAAATCTGAATCAAATATTAAGAGCCGAAAACAAGTGAAAAAAATAGAAAAATACCCATATTTCTCAAAACCCATCTCTGTCTTGCATTCATCATCCACATCTGAATGAGAAATTATATGATGCTTCAAACAATTGTCCATTACGTTCTTCTAATTTATGCCACAAAATTCAAAATCAGCTCCCCCAAATTCCTCCTGTAAATAGACAACAAAAAAAAATAACAAAACCCAAAAAGAAAATAATCAACCAACAATGCAGTCAGCAACTCAAAAAGGGAACCAAAATAAAATACAATTGCAAGAAAAGCTAAGAATCAAACCCTCAATTGAGTACGGATCACGAATATACAGCATTTTTTTCAACAAATTAACCAAAACACTTTGAAAATTTGCACATGGACCCCCCAGATTTTCCAAAATATCTTCGCATTCCCACATTCATCTCCCATTTTGCTTTAGTAACACGCCAGCATTAACCAATAATTAAAAAAGATAAAAACAATAATTTATGAGGAGGGTTGCTTACAAACGACGTCGTCTCTTTCTTCACTGGCAAGAAATCGTTTACCTTCCTTTGGGGAGGAAATTTTGTGCGCCGAATATGAATTTTTGAGACGTTACTACGATTGGGTTTGCGATGCTGGTACTGTTGTAACACAGTGCTATTGTGCGCGTTATTTATAGAACAATCGGCTTTAAACATTGAAATGTGAAATCTCTCTGGATTTTCTTTCTATGAATGTGCTGAAAATGTGTTTTTATGCCATTTTTGACCTTTTCAATTTAAAACGAATAATAATGATCACACTATAATTTGTGATCTTTTTCATAAAGGTTGAAATAGTTTGGTGACAATTGAAATGTATTTTCTATTAATAATTTTCATCTCCATTATTTCTATTGCGAATTTGGTTGGGGGTTTGTTTTCATGTTAGAATTGAGAATACATTTGATTGAATGTAAAATTCGAAAATTATTGACATCGGAATTCGGAGAAACCAACTTTGTTGTTACGAGCAGATGATTTAAAATAAGAGAGAGTTTATATAGAAGGATAACAAAAGAGATATGTTGTACACGACCAAATTTGGTCGTATCCGTAAATATTCAATAAAAGTTTTGAATACAGAATAGTTATCAATCATCTCTTTGTCATGAATGAAGATATTTATCGAAAGACAATATCATATCTCCCTAAGTATAGGCTTAGTGATTTCTATCGTGGTTTGCCCAACCAATCTCATAATCAAAACAAAGGTGATGTAGCTAGGCTGGTGATCTGAGGGAGAGTTGATGTATATTAAATGTTGAATGACGTTAAATACTAATGTATATTAATGACTTAACACATATAATGTATTGGCGTGACTCGATGATACCTCTTCCCTTCATTCATATGGTTCGATCACCTGCTTAAGTCAGGTGTCTGAATCATTACAAATTTATTGTTGACTAACTAAAATCTTACAAATTTATTGTAATATAAAATTACTTGTATCTTACAAATATTACCGCACCCATAAATACTAGTCGTATGTAATATTTTAATCTCTTATTACTCGTATTATTGTGTATTTTTATATTTAATGTATCGTAACCATTTTTTTTTTTTCCATTGTAACTACTCGTTATGAAATTTCTAAATATTAACATTTTCTGGATTATCCTTGTAATATAAAGAGATGGAAATTCTAAGGGAGGAGGGGTGTTTTGGTCAAAGAAGGGAAGTGAGATTCTGTGGGTGGGTTTTTGACTAACAAATGGATAAATGCTTCGGATTTGCTGACAGAGAATGGGCCCCACTTGACAATAGTCGGTTCCGTACCTGATCCTTTGTCTGACGCACAGCTGAGCGTGTGCGATCCACGCAAATGCCTCTTGATATTCTTTTATTTTTTTATTAATAACTCAATTTTCATGTTTCTTGCTTACGTCTGATTATACATAAGATAGCAGTTTGGGCTCTTATCGCTACCACACCGATGTAAATTGGGGATGTGGAGCTCCAAATATGGAGGGACTGCTGGCGTACATTCATATCCTCCTAGGTAAAGAGAACAATTATGTTCGACCCCCAAATCTAATATTCCTCCGTCCCAAAAAAGATAGACCATCTTTTTTTTTCGTTAAATCCCAAATTATAGACTTGCTTCCTTTTTGAAATTATTAATTATACAATAATATATTAAATTACTCATATTTAATTCACTTGGAATGATATACCACCATTTAATGCAAGGGCAAAATAGGAAGAATATGGAAACAATTATAATCTCAATTACATTTAATATGTTTTCTTAATTTGTGTGAATTCTTCTACTTGCCAATCTTTATGGGACGAAGGGGTAATAATTTCTCTCTCTCCGAATCAAACTCACATAGATGTTATTCAATATGAGTACTTACCAAAACTTCACCAATCTGCATATGCCATGTGAGCAATTTGATGTAGTGTTGGGTTTATCAGTTAGAACTAGAGCTGTAAAAAATGGCCCAGCCTGATGGGCCGACCCGGTAATAGGACTGGGTTGGGCTACGATTTTGTAGGTCCAAAAAGATCACAGGCCTATTTGGCCCGACCCGTTAGGCCCGAAACAATTTTAATGTATTTTTAATACATGGACTGGGCTTTCCAAAATAGCGGTTCGAAGAAATTCCGAACCGGTCTGATTTCCCCCACTTGGCCCAATCACTTTGACAGCTCTAGTTAGAACCCACAACGTCCACCCCACAAGAGACTTAAAGTCTCATGTGTTGGTTAGTGGGTTAAGCTAAGCCTCTTGGTTAAATGCCTCTATATTCATAATCAAGATGTGAAAGTGTTTCGCTAATTATAAACAGTTTATTTCAGATTGTTTGTATTTTATAATGTATTATTATAAACTTGTAAATGCTAAATCTCACATTAGAATTAAAGTTTTTCATGAGTTGAAAATCGAAAATTTCTTACATGTCCAGCTCTTGTCCTGTTTACAGATTTATATTTCCCAATTAAAAACAATATATTCAAATCATTTTCCTATGAACTTAAAATTTTCTAATTTATTAATTCCATATATCTAAAAACTATATTTGCTTTCGCCAATGGCACTAAATCCTTGTTGCCAAACACTTTTCTCATTTTCATGAAGGATCTACACATAGATGTACACCAAAAAGAGAGTCAAGACAATAACGACCCAACTTTATCCTTAGTTGAAATGGTGGCTTCAAATATTGTGGGCAGATTTTTTTTTTTTTTTTTGATGCATAGTAAGGTGAGCAGCCTTTTTACCAATTTTAGGGTTAATTAATCATCTTGAGATTCTTGACCTGCATAGATTTACGAGGCTATTTCTGGTACGAGGAAGAAAAAAAGGGAGTCCCTTATTAAAAAAAACAACAACTATATGATCATTATCTTAAGAGTTGTACAAAACTATATATCAGATTTATGGTTAAAAATATATATATATATATATATAAGATTTTGTCCATTTAAGAGGATCATTTTGCACCCCCAAAAAAATAAAAACAATTGACATCTGGTGTAGCATGAATAACGACAACAATAAATAGTTCAAATATATGAATACAATGTTTCGTTTTGGTATCTTTACAAATCGTTAGCTTTTGCAAAAACTGTCTTAATTTGATGAGAAGCACCTTAGGCATCTACAATTCCATAATTCTAAAAACCCATAAAACCTTACTTTTTGGTAGACTCCACAGTAACACATCATAAAAACCTAAAGAATGACACTTTTGCCTCTACAATCCAAAAACTTCCAATAACTTCTTGTGGGCTCTACACTTTTAACCATAAAATGTACAAATCATCACTAATTTTTTTTTAAATAAAAATAATGGAAAGAAGCGGTACCATGAATAAGGTACCACTTTCTTGGGGAATGAAAAAAGTTGTTGCCCACAATGGGCTTGGGTTTTTGTATTGAGGTTTTTACTTGAAAAACCTATCAAAAAAGTGGGCATTGTGGACGCGCTTACATCATGAAAGCTTTATAGTATTTGTCAATACTTATCATGGTTGAGGAGTCTAGCTATTCTTCATGGGATTTTTCTATGGGGACTTAGGCTTTTTTTGAATTTAAAGTTTTTGTATGAAAGGGAAAATCAAAAGGTAATGTATTGAATATTTTGAATATGAAAGAAGTTCCATCATATTGAATACTTTTTTTTCCCCTAAAGCTACACGTGAGACGTGACCACTTAAAGTGGTGCTTTTCTTTTCTTCTTTTGAGTTAATAAATTTGTCCCATTTGTGGGATCAATAGCGTAGCTAAGGGGGCCAATCCGGGCCTCGGGCCCCCTTTTTTTCAAAAAAAAATTCTAGGTAAATTTTTTGTAGAAAAAATAAAATATTTAATTTTTATATGATTTTTTTTTAATTTTTTATCTGGTCCACCCCAATTTCGTATATCGGCTCACCCCCATTTTATTCCTAGCTATGCCATTGTGTGGGATTTTGCTCAGAAGACTCAAATGTGTCATTACCTGATGATGCGACAAAAGCGAGATCAAATTATTTGGTACATGTTTTGTCCAACGTTTTTCGTTGTGATATCTAGACTAATTAGATCTGTATAAAAATTTGTTTTAAATCTGTATATGTCTATGATCTCTAGGCTTTTTTTGAATTTAAAGTTTTTGTATGAAAGGGATAATCGAAAGGTAATGTGTTGAATATTTGAATACGAAGAAGTTCCATCATATTGAATACTTTTTTTTTCCTAAAGCTACAAGTGACCACTTAAAGTGGTGTTGTCCCATTCCGCAAACCAAAAAAACCAAGGTTAGGTATGGAATTGTTTTCAAATCCAATTTTTCAATTTTCAACTATTCTAAAAAATCAATTTATGTTTGTTTAAGAAATTCTCAATAGAAATAAAGTCATTTCAATTTTTATTTTTTATGGAAAGATTCTTTTGAAAATACAACCAAACAAATTTTGACCACAATCACGCAAATCTATGTGAAAATACATTATAATCACGGAAAACGATGTCAAAAATACACTACAATCACGCAAATCTATGTCAAAAGTACTATAACCAAACATATTTTCATATCTAAACAGAAATTCAGACAACAAACCAAACATATTCTCAATTCTCACATGAAAACCAATAAAGTTTGAAAATTCACTTTCCAACACTAGAAACTGAAAATTGGACTTGGAAACACATCCATACATCCCCTTCTAGATTTTCTATAAAGGCCAGAAGCCCATTCACATTATCTTTTCCTCTTTAATAACTTGTTGTGTATATATATATATATATATTCAGAAAATTGAAAAATGTTTCAAAAGAGAAAAAAAAAATTGGAGGAAATTAAAGGTTGGGACAAGTTGGCTTTTCCTATCTGTTTTGGCAGATAAATTAAATATTTGATTTCAAAATGTCCCTTAAAAAATTTCGTTTCATAGCATTATCTCTCGGATTTCTCAGGGGAAAATACAAAATTAGTCCTGCATCATAATCATAGTCTTTTACACTGATAACATTTTTTGAAATTATATGAAAGTGAGTGTGTTCATCAATTTTGGGGGTGTGAATAGTTAGCGCCACCTTTTTTTATTTGTTCCATATTTGTTTTCTGAATTCATTTTACCACGAATATCATGCATTCTTTTTTTTAGAAATATTGTGTATTACGTAGCTACGATAAGGCTTCCAACAAACCATGGCTTCTCCCTCTCTAACTTCGAACAATCCTTCCTTTATGACCGTGCGACAGGCGATAAACATCCGGTTGGAGTCTCTAATCACCTTGCCAAACCCAACCTTCCAACGACAATCTTCTTCTAACACTAATCGATAAGACCAGATACTTTTCCAAGTGAAACTTGGACAATACCCCAATTTAGCATTAAGAAAATTCCCTCTAGGAAAATATTTAGCTTCGATCACCTTATAAAAAATAGCATTTGGGTCGGATAGAAGTTTCCATCCAACTTTCCCCAATAGTGCAAGGTTAAAGGCTTAATTTGAAGTCTCTAAAGCCCAAACCACCTGCTTCTTTTTTATTACACAATTTATTCCAGCTCGTCCATGCAATTCCCCTGCTATTTCCTCGTTTCGTCCCTCACCAAAATGAATTGAGCATTTTTGCGATTAAATCAAGCAATGAAACCGAAGAAGAAAAGTTTGCATACAAAATGTTGGGATTGCTTGTGCAACCTTATAAGCACTTCCTTTCCAGCTTTTAATAGAGGCTTCCTTCTCCATAGTGAAATCTTTCTCCATGGCCTATCCTTTAGATAGTGGAAAATTGTCTTCTTAACCAGTAACAACATGGTTTGTATAAAGGCCGTGTATGTTTTTTCTTTTGATAAGTTAGGAGTACTGGTTGGAGGAGAGAAGATAAATTTCAAAGAAACTGAAAGATACAGAGTTCGAACCCTGGTTAACACCCTTATAAAGGGTTAGTGATACCACTTGAACTACAAGCTAGTGGTAACAAAGGCCATGTATGTGGTATTTCTAACCATTTTCTATTTTCCAACTATTCCGGAAACTGAGTTAATGTTTGCTTAGAAAAGTTTTCAATGGAAATGAGGTTATTTTCAGTTTTCACATTTTTACGGAAATATTCATTTGGAAACAGAACCAAATAATTTTCCACCACAATCACGCAAATCTATGTAAAAACACACTTCAAAGACTATAACCAAATATTTTTTTTACTATAATCGCTCAAATCCATGTTATAAATACACTTCAAAAACCATAAACACACATATTTTCAAACATAAAAATTCAGACAAAAAACTAAACATGCTCTCCATACTCACACAAAAACCAATATAGTTTGAATATCAGTTTCTAACAATAGAAATTGAACTTGAAAATACATCCATACAAGGCCATAGAGTCCTTGGGATTTTTGGTTTTTTACCCATAATAAAAATTCTTTTAGCCATATTTTTCAAAAACATATTTTTTTAACCATTTTTGAATTCAAATATCCAATTTGCTCTTTTTGTCATTTAATGAGACTAATACGTAATTTGGTACCGAGTTATGGGACTCAGTACCAAGTTATGTACGATGTCATTTTCTTCTAGAAAAATGACCAAATACCTTTTTAGAGAATACATGAAAATTATGATCGTCATTTTTTAGTCAAAATGGCTGAAAAATATATTTTTAATACATGATTATTTTTCATTTTCACGAAGTATAAATAACCGTCAGTTACATAAAGAAAAATACATATTCAGTGTTGAACCGCCGGAAATGTCATATCGAATTATCAATACCACTTAAATAAAACGGGCCCTTTCCGAAAGGTAGGAAGGGTCCTAAGACATTCTCCTCTGAGAATGGCCTTGAGCGCCACGTCTTGGGGCTTCCCCAAGTAGTGTTTTATCCACTAACATTTGTCTTCTCTTCCACTAACCTCTGTTTCCCACGCCATCCTCTCTTCCACTACAGCGGCCCCTCCTCCTCCAGCCCCCTTTGCTCAGCTCATACTCATTACACCGGATTACTAAAAATCACTTCCATAATATCTACATACCAAATCCCAACCCCCTTATCTGATTAACGCCAGCCGTCCGCCCCCGCCCTTATCCCCCGCTACTCTAGCTTATTTTTTGCTGCTAACTATCTTTTTTTCTTTTCATTTTTCTTGTGTTTTTGCAGATCTCGATAGGCTTTGCAGGTCTCCTCGTCCGCGAACAACTGCTCATTGCTATTATTCGATCTCTTCACCGATCGAATCACTTTTCGGTTGCGTCTTGCTGCTAGACATGGAGGAATCCTTAGATGAATTATACGCTCGTCTCTCCCTCACAGATGAAGAAAAAATCAGCATTAATGCCAACTCCATCCATCAGAATCAGCTCAACATTTCTTTGTGCCTTGTTGGAAAATTATTGGCCCTAAGAATCATCAGTTTCGAGCAGATCTCCTCCCTATTCAAAAGATTATGGAACCCAAAAGGCCATCTCGGTTGCAAACCCTTGAATGATAATGTGGTCCTTTTCCAATTCAGTGACGTGGTTGACAAGAAGAAAGTTCAACTCGGTTGTCCATGGTTGCTTGACAGGTTTATATTGTTATTGGAGGAAGCCACATCTGAAATGATTATATCGACTTTCGACTTTAAGAAATCTCCATTTTGGATCCAACTTCATGATCTCCCGATTGGATTGATGACGAAGGAATTTGCTCAATTAGCTGGCAACACGATTGGATCATTCATCGATGTTGATTGCGACATGTTTGGTTCGGTTGTCGGCAAATTTCTCCGAATCCGTATGGAAATTGACATCACAAAACCTTTGCGGAGAATTCTCCAAGTTGATTTCAAGGAGCATAAATTAACTGTTGGCCTCAAATACGAACGCTTACCCGATTTTTGCTTTTATTGCGGGAGAATCGGACATATCATCAAAGATTGCTCTCATCACATCCTACAATCTCCTCACCAAAAATCTCTCTTTGAATTCGCAACTTCCTCCGCGCTCCGGCCCCTACTAATCCATTTGCAACTAATCGCAAACAGAACAACCAACCCCCTGGTTTGTCCTCTATCCACCCTCACTTTTCACCTTCATCCTCAACCCCTCCTCCGAGAAACACCCTGATAGGTGTGAGTTTTGCATGTATTTTGAGGTATAAATATGACTAAAATGGCGATTAAACATGCAATAACGTGTATGAAATGGTATATATTCGCTCTTTGTGGAAAAAGATATTACGCTTGCTTGTTTTGTAGGAATTTAACGATATTTGGAGTGATTTTGTGACAAATACGAGCATTGCTACCTAGAATCATCAAGAATCGAGCGATTACACCCAATTGGAAGCCAACTATGTGGAGTCTAGAGTCATAGTGATGATTCGTGTGTCAAAAGAAGCATGGATGATCAAACAACAAGGAGATTTATCTCAAGGAACATCCAAACGCGTATGGAATTTCCAAAGACTAGCGGGGTTTAGTATTTTGGCCATAACTCTCTCTACAAAATTGATATTGAGGTGATTCAAGTGGCTATGGAAAGCTAACAGATAGGGCTACAACTATTCTGAAGACCCCGCAAGCAAATTCGGACGTTTGGGTGGAGCACGGGTAACCCGTGCGTGGACGCACGACCCGTGCGCCCTCTGAGACGGATGTTTTCTATAGGATGGCGCACGGGTAGACCGTGCGTGGGCGCACGACCCGTGCGTGCTACGAGAGACTGGGTGTTTTCTACGAAATGGCGCACGGGTAGCCCATGCGTGGGCGCACGACCGTGCGTGCTTGCGAAAACTCCAAAAATGACAAAGAAATTGACTGACTTCCAAAAGGGTATAAATACCACTTCTTGGGGCGCACACCAGGGAGAAAGGTCTGGAAAAGACCCAAGAACACAAGAAATAGCTTAACTTCATCAAGGAAGAATCAAGAGAAGAATCGGGTCGAATCGGAGCTTGAGGATTGAAGATAAATCGAGAGATTATCCATTTCCCTAAGTTTTCTCATTCTTTGTGCTTTAATCTTTCATTTTAGCTTGTCATGAATATGAACAATTTGTCTATGAGTTGTTTATTTTTAATGAGTAGCTAAACTTCTTGTGATTTCCGGGTTTTGGAAGTAGATTAATTGAACTCTTGTTGAATGTTTTAATCTTAGTTGAAGTTATTGTCTTGAAGTCTATTTGAGTACTTTGAGCTTATTCTTGTTTTATCACTTGGCCAATGATTTAACATGTTTGATATATTGATTCATAATTCGAGAGATGAGTTTCAATATTAGATCTTGAGTACTTGACACGAATATTTGCATGAATCGAGAGGTTTGTAGATTTTTGTGAGGACATTTGATCTTTTGTGCATTTGGGAGTTGTGTATCTTATGTTGAGTAGAGATGCTTTAGCATAGATATTTCAATCTACACTTTATATACATCTCGAGAGGGAAGATAAAATACCGTTGTGATCGTCTTATAGGTGTATTGATAATAACTTTGGCTTTGATTAAATCGCAAACAAGAGGAATATTAATTGAAACCATAATCCGGAATCCATTTCATTCTCTTGATAATTCCATTATTCTTAGTATCTTGTATTCTTGTGGTTATTCTTGTCTTTACCTCCACAACAATCATCCAATTACGATCGTCTAAATAAAAATAAGACTATCTTAGTTCAATACTTAGCACATTAATTTATTAGTCTCTCGTGGATACGACCTTGCTTACCCTATTCTATAAACTACACCGTACACTTTGCGGTGAAGCTAAAAATAAGGAACAAGTTTTTGGCGCCGTTCTTGAGGACTAATACAATTTTTGGTGCTAATATTGCGATAGATAGAATTATTTTTAATTTAGGCATTTTTTTTATTTTATTTCATTTTTCTTTTGTAAATTCTCTCTATACAATGTTTGATTTGTTTCTTTGAGTTGGTATAGGTAGTGCACGAACACCGCTTCTGGATGGAGAATGCCAATTATTTCAATAATCGAATTCTTACGATTATTGGAATAATCCTACTCCTACGTACTATTATCCAAATTGGGCGAATTACGAAGATTTTTCATATGCTAACACGGAGAATGTGATTCCACCACCATCAAGCTTCAATGTAATGAATGGGTTTACTAATGCGAGGCAAAGCCATCTTTGGAAGACGCCTTATTGCATTCATGAATCAAATGACTTCATTTGTAAGTGAGACAAGGAACCTGGTTCGATGCACAAGAGGCTAGGATGGACATGATGGAGTTGCAAATGGCCGATTCGATAAAAAATCTTGAGACTCAAGTGGGCCTATTAGCTACGATTATTGGTGAACAACAACAAAAGAGCCATTTTTCGAGCATCACCGAAGTCAACTCAAAGGAAAAATCTAGTACCATTCATCAAAAGAGTGGTACAGAATACGAGGAGTCGAAGATCCTGAAAAAACAAGAAAGTTTGGAACCAAATACGGTTGTGTCTATGCACTTTCACTGTGTGTGGTGTCGAAAAGAAAGCGAAAACAGATTTGCGAAACACATGAACAGCGTGGATGCCCGGTCAAGTGCATGCGTGATATCATAAGAAAGCTATTTCACAAATAAACGAACAACACTGGTGGTACATACGCCGCATGGACAACATGAGCATAATTCAAATCAAAGTGTTCCAACATCGAACTCCAATACTTGCTTGGACACCCCAAGTATGCATTATTAGGTGCAAGTAAGGCAAATATGGCACTTGACCATGACCCAAAGCACTAATATATGCATTCAAGGAGGCACCAATTCATACGTCGAGCTATGACGGTAAATCTAGCGCTTGTTGGGAGGCAACCCAATGGTAACTTCACACTTTTTCTTTATTGAAATTCTATCTTTCCTTACGTGCGATATAATTTCATTTAAGTTTGGGGGAGGATAGTATCTTGATATGAAATGTGTGGATTTAAAAAAAAATTGTATTTTTGTGTGTTTTCATATAGTTGCATGTAGAGCATTTTAGGTTGCATTGCATTAGAAGACGTTCTGACTTTAGCACGTTTATTGCTTTAATAGAGTTTAGAGAGTGAGTTGACCAATATTGAGATTCTCGTGCTCTATTTTGAAAATTTTGTATTGTTTGGATTGGGTGTTGAGTACGAGTTGATTGAGCCATGAATAGATGATATTGAGCATGTGGATATTGAGAACATGGTTTGATGCTTTGAATTACGTATTTGCAAGCCTGAGCTTTTGAGCCTTTACCTTTCATCATATGCGTCTTGTTGATTGATTTGAGTGTATCATTCATGTTGTTAGAATTCTAGAACTTGCTCTCGTATCTCTGTCAAGGTCACATGTTGTATGCGGTGTGAAAATGATCAAAGGCCATTTTTGTTAGCCCTTCAAGCCTTTTGCTTACCTAATGATGATATTGAAATCCCTAGTTAGCCAACTTGAGCCTATTGCCTAATTTCTTGATAGCAACAATTCAAGCCTTAACTTGATATATTTGTTACCCTACACTTGAGCGTATAACATTGAGTAAAGGGAATGAATGAGGTTGAATGAGTTGGAATTGAAAAATTGGATAATTGTGCAAAATTGGTTGATGGGAACAAAAGAGGAAGAAAAGGAGGAGAAAAGAAATGTTGAAAATTCATAAAAGAGTCGAAAAAAATCGATTTTATGATGTGAGTTTTCATTGAATGAACTTGGAGGCTAGGAATTGTAATGTGAGGTGATAATGTTTACAAAAGAAAGGGGATGGAGATAAGAAAAGTTGATGAAAATGAGAGAAGAATTTAGTAGCATATTGAGCTTTAATGTAGATGATTTATATGCTCATCGGTCTATACGCTCGAGTTTGAGTCACTCTATCCATATTTTCCTACCCTAACCAAAGAGCCTTCATTATAACCAAAAGAAAAAGTCCTTTTTGATTCACAAATTGCATACATTCTAGTGGCGGAGATATGAGACGATTTGCAAGCTTATGGTAATTCTCGCAATATTGAATTGAATTGAGCGTAAACACGTCCCATATTCATGTGAGATGAGAGTATACACTTGATCTTGAGAGAAGTGATTCAAAGCATTTACCATGATTTATTTGATGTGTGCTTTATGTTAGATATTTGAGGCTTGGTTGATTCTTTGCTTGACACCTATGACGAACAATACGAGTTTTTTTGTAGTTGTTGTGCGTCCCTACTTTTCATTACTCCTATGTTTTGTCTAGTTTTAAAAGCGTTGGCCAATGACGGCCAACAGTTTAAGTTTGGGGGATTTTGATAGGTGTGAGTTTTGCATGTATTTTGAGGTATAAATATGACTAAAATGGTGATTAAACATGCAATAACGTGTATGAAATGGTATATATTCGCTCTTTGTGGAAAAAGATATTACGCTTGCTTGTTTTGTAGGAATTTAACGATATTTGGAGTGATTTTGTGACAAATACGAGCATTGCTACCTAGAATCATCAAGAATCGAGCGATTACACCCAATTGGAAGCCAACTATGTGGAGTCTAGAGTCATAGTGATGATTCGTGTGTCAAAAGAAGCATGGATGATCAAACAACAAGGAGATTTATCTCGAGGAACATCCAAACGCGTATGGAATTTCCAAAGCACTGGCAGGGTTTAGTATTTTGGCCATAACTCTCTACAAAATTGATATTGAGGTGATTCAAGTGGCTATGGAAAGCTAACAGATAGGGCTACAACTATTCTGAAGACCCCGCAAGCAAATTCGGACGTTTGGGTGGAGCACGGGTAACCCGTGCGTGGATGCACGACCCGTGCGCCCTACAGAGACTGGATGTTTTCTATAGGATGGCGCACGGGTAGACCGTGCGTGGGCGCACGACCCGTGCGTGCTACAGAGACTGGGTGTTTTCTACGAAATGGCGCACGGGTAGCCCGTGCGTGGGCGCACGACCCGTGCGTGCTTGCAGAAAACTCCAAAAATGACAGCAAATTGACCTAGACTTCCAAAAGGGTATAAATACCACTTCTTGGGGCGCACACCAGGGGGGAAAGGTCTGGAAAAGACCCAAGAACACAAGAAATAGCTTAACTTCATCAAGGAAGAATCAAGAGAAGAATCGGGTCGAATCGGAGCTTGAGGATTGAAGATAAATCGAGAGATTATCCATTTCCCTAAGTTTTCTCATTCTTTGTGCTTTAATCTTTCATTTTAGCTTGTCATGAATATGAACAATTTGTCTATGAGTTGTTTATTTTTAATGAGTAGCTAAACTTCTTGTGATTTCCGGGTTTTGGAAGTAGATTAATTGAACTCTTGTTGAATGTTTTAATCTTAGTTGAAGTTATTGTCTTGAAGTCTATTTGAGTACTTTGAGCTTATTCTTGTTTTATCACTTGGCCAATGATTTAACATGTTTGATATATTGATTCATAATTCGAGAGATGAGTTTCAATATTAGATCTTGAGTACTTGACACGAATATTTGCATGAATCGAGAGGTTTGTAGATTTTTGTGAGGACATTTGATCTTTTGTGCATTTGGGAGTTGTGTATCTTATGTTGAGTAGAGATCTTAGCATAGATATTTCAATCTACACTTTATATACATCTCGAGAGGGAAGATAAAATACCGTTGTGATCGTCTTATAGGTGTATTGATAATAACTTTGGCTTTGATTAAATCAGACAACAAGAGGAATATTAATTGAAACCATAATCCGGGAATCCATTTCATTCTCTTGATAATTCCATTATTCTTAGTATCTTGTATTCTTGTGGTTATTCTTGTCTTTACCTCCACAACAATCATCCAATTACGATCGTCTAAATAAAAATAAGACTATCTTAGTTCAATACTTAGCACATTAATTTATTAGTCTCTGTTGATTGCGACATGTTTGGTTCGGTTGTCGGCAAATTTCTCCGAATCCGTACGGAAATTGACATCACAAAACCTTTGCGGAGAATTCTCCAAGTTGATTTCAAGGAGCATAAATTAACTGTTGGCCTCAAATACGAACGCTTACCCGATTTTTGCTTTTATTGCGGGAGAATCGGACATATCATCAAAGATTGCTCTCATCACATCCTACAATCTCCTCACCAAAAATCTCTCTTTGAATTCGCAACTTCCTCCGCGCTCCGGCCCCTACTAATCCATTTGCAACTAATCGCAAACAGAACAACCAACCCCCTGGTTTGTCCTCTATCCACCCTCACTTTTCACCTTCATCCTCAACCCCTCCTCCGAGAAACACCCCAACTCCAAATCCACATCACTCTCACTCCCCTAATGACACGCACCACCCATCCTCATCTCAAACTATCCCCATAAAAAAATCCTCTAACTCCCTAGCCATTATCCCCTATATTCCACCACTTTCTCCATCCAACTCTCATTATATTTCCCCCACAAATGACAGCAACCCACCACCTCACAAATTCCAAACATTTGTCCCTCAAACTCCCCATTCCCACAAACAAGCTGACCATCTTAATCCAACTTTCACTGCTTCGTATACTCACATCCCCATAAAACCTCATGATTCCACCCCACCCCCGATGCTACACCACACACAAATCCTCAAATTGATACGCCCCATCACTCTCCCACAAATAACTCTACTACCTCTCCCTCCCTTATTTCTAGCCCGTTCCTTGTTCAAGTCCCGATGCAACTTGATTCCCCTGCTCGTAAACTAGCCCGAAAATTCCAAAGACTCAGAAAAAAACCACCTCATCACCCTCTTCCCTTTTACCATCCTCCAAATCGGGCGCCAAAAGAAAGCTTCACGTTTCGAATCTTTCGAGTGACATAACTGAATCTATCGAAGTCGAAACCACTGACAAGAAACCCAAAACCTCTACGCAACTTCTCCTTGACTCCCCTAACCTTGATACGGATCTCTCGTCCTCCTCAATTCTAGATTTTTCAACGGCGGTAGTTGGAGTTAACCTCCAACCCCGCCGATCACTATGAATCTCATCAGTTGGAATTGTCGGGGGCTTGGGAACCCCCGCACAATTCATGAACTCCGCGATATTGTTCGCACAAAGTTGCCCCACTTGATTTTTCTTTGTGAAACAAAATGCCACTCCTCAGTCATTGAGAAGATAAAAACAGGACATGGATTTTCATGGTTTCGTTGTCTCTTCCGTTGGCCGATCAGGTGGTATTGCTCTTCTTTGGCGCAAGAATCTTCAAGTGTCCCTATGTTCTTTCTCCATTCGTAGTATTGATGTTGATCTCTCCACTACTGGCACCTCTATCCGTATTACTGGTATCTATGGTGAACCCGACGTCTCACTCCGTAAAGCATTTTGGAACTTCTTCAAAACTCTCAAAACTAGCAACGACACTCCTTGGCTATGCTTTGGGGATTTTAATGAAGTATTAACTCAATCAGAATTTCAAGGCAGTGGTTCACGAGCTAATTGGCAGATTCACAATTTTAGAGAAGCTCTTGATTTTTGCTCTCTTTCAGATATGGGTTATAAGGGAGCTTGTTTCACATGGCAAAAGCTTTCTATACACCCATTTACTCAAAGAGCTCGACTCGACCGGAGTGTTTGCAATGATTCTCTTCTCAACCTCTTTCCCTATCATCAGTTACAACCATCCCAACTATCTCCTCTGATCACCATCTCCTCTCCATCCAACTCCGAACCCCAACCTCCCATAACCCCCACGGAAAAAAAAAAAAGCTCTTCCGTTTCGAAGCTTGCTGGATTAAAAGAGCCGAGTGCGAAAAAGTAATATCCAAAATTGGAACTCGATCTTGATTCTGTCTCTAACATGATGAAGCTTTGCTCTATTGGGCTCCTTAATCGAGCAAAACAAAATTATTGGGGATATATCTAAAAAGATCAAAAAGTGCAAAAAAGAGATAGAATCTCTCCAAAAGGGCATCATTACGGCTGACACAAAAGCTAGAATCCAGAATCTTGTATCTTACCATGATCATCTCTTGGAGCAAGAGAATATCAAATGGAAGCAAAGGGCTAAACAACATTGGTATAGAGAGGGCGATCGTAATACCTCTTATTTCCACCGTTTTGCTTCAAAGAGGCGGGAGATTAATCAGATAGAGGCCTTAAAGGATTCTAGTGGTCACCTCCAATCTAATGGAGCAGCTATCGAAAGGATCATTATTGACTATTTCGATAATATTTTCACCTCGACCAACCCGAATCCTACTAACATGCAGCGAGCACTGGAAAGAATTCGCCATCGGGTTACTGCTGAAATGAATAATAATTTTGAGCAAACATTCAAGGAAGAGGAGATCATCAAAGCTCTTAAAGAGATGCATCCTTTCAAATCTCCCGACCCGGATGGTATGAGCCCTGTCTTTTTTCAAAAATTCTGGCATATAGTTGGTAAATATATTACTCACTCTGTGTTAAATTTTCTGAATTATAGACAGTTTCATCAAGAATCAAATTTTACTCATATTGTTCTTATTCCAAAAAATAAAAATGCAAACACGGTCTCCCAATTTCGCCCCATTAGCCTCTGTAATGTCGTTTATAAGCTTGCCTCGAAAGTCATTGCTAACAGAATTCGTCCCTTCCTGCCTAATATTATATCAGAATCACAGTCGGCCTTTATCCCTGGTAGACTTATCACGACAATATCCTTGTTGCTTATGAAACCCATCACTACATGAAAACTAGAACTTCGGGCAAATTAGGTCTTATGTCTATTAAATTGGATATGAGCAAAGCGTTCGATAGGGTTGAATGGAGTTTCCTTCTTGCCGTCATGAAAAAATTGGGTTTTTGTGATTCTATTATTAGTCTTATTCATCTCTGTATCTCATCAGCATCCTTCTCTTTTCTTTTAAATGTCAAAGAGTTTGGAAAACTTATCCCACAACGTGGTATTCGGCAAGCGACCCTATTCCCTTATTTATTCATAATTTGCTCAAGTTTTTTCATGTATTTTGCGGATCTCCAAATTTCTAAATAAAATTCATGGCATATCTGTTTGCAAAAATGGACCGCGAGTGTCTCATCTCTTTTTTGCAGACGATACCTTACTGTTCGGGCATGCTACCAAAGACGAAGCTTTGAATTTGTTGTTCGCCATCAGTCTATATGAAAGTGTTTCTGGCCAAAAAATAAATGTTGGAAAATCTGGCATCTTTTTTTTTGACAAACACACCCGTGTTGCTTTGGAAATTCTTCAGATTTTCGGTATGTCGCGGGTTGATAATCATGGTAAATATTTGGGGCTTCCATCTATTGTTGGTAGAAATAAAAAAGAGATCTTTGCTAGCCTAAAAGATAAAGTTTGGCAAAAGTTGAATGGGTGGAAAGGCAAAAATCTATCGCAAGCCGGGAAATAAGTTTTGATTAAGTCGATTATTCAGGCCATACCAACGTTCGCCATGTCATGTTTTAAGCTCCCAGATTATATTCTTGACGACATTCAACGTCTTGCTGCAGCTTATTGGTGGGGTGATTCACCAGAAAAAAAAGAAAATTCATTGGAAATCGTGGGATAAATTAGGAATCAGTAAATCGCAAGGCGGTTTGGGTTTCAGAAATCTCCGAGCTTTCAACTTGGCTATGCTTAGTAAGCAAGCATGGAGAATTCTTACCTCACCATCCTCGCTTCTTTCCAGAATATACAAGGCGAAATATTTCCCTAATTGTGGTTTTTTGCAAGCAACTCTCGGTTCGCGCCCTTCTTGGTCTTGGAAAAGCATTCTGGAAAGCAGAATTGTGATCTCAATGGGAGCTAGAAGATTGATCAGGTCTGGTACTACTTCGAAAATTTACATTGACCCTTGGCTCCCCCGTCCTTCAAACTTCCTCATTCGCAGCGGTCCGCGGATCCTTCCTCGTAATGCAAATGTCTCTGCTTTAATTGAAGAGCAGGGTAATCATTGGAATCAAGCCTTAGTCAAAGCCATTTTCTCCCCGGATGAAGCTCAATACATCCTTAATATACCTCTGCCGGAAAGTCCGCTACCTGACCTCTGGTGCTGGCACTTAGCCAAGAACGGTAAACACATTGTTCGATCGGCTTACCATGCGTACATAAACTCAGATGCTTCACCTCTGACCTTCTCTCCCAACGCAAACTCCAGCTCAGGCCCAAATCCTCTATGGAAGCAACTTTGGAACCTTCGAATCCAACCTCGCATTAAGCATTTTCTTTGGCGTTCTTTGTCGGGTTCCATCTCCACCCCGAAAATCTTGCTCGACATGGTCTCCACAATTCGGACCCCTGTCCATTGTGTAAGGACATCGACATCTCATCCCCCCACATTTTTTTCCATTGCCCTTTCGCAACTGCTATTTGGAAATGTGCTAGACTCTACGAATTTCTTGCGGAATTTCAGCAACCTTCATGGCACTTATGGATCCGTGAGTTTATCTCCCCATCATTCGAAGGTCCAACTGAACTTATCATTACCATATGCTATCTTCTTTGGTTCCATAGAAACAAAAGCAAATTTGATAGCATAAATATGGACCCCCACTCAATGGTTATATCAGCTAGGCGTCTCATTAAGGAATTTCAAGAAGCACAAGGTTGGCCTGAACGTTTTTCTCCTTCTTTATCCTCACACCCATTGCTTGGTAAGCCTCAACCTGGTCCATGTATCTATGTTGATGGAGCTATTTCAACTCATAATAATTGTGCTGGAGTCAGAATAGCCCTATTGGATGATCGAGGACAATTCAACAAAGGTCTTTCAAAGAAATTCATTGGCATCTCCAATCCGGAAGAAGCTGAATTCCTGGCTTTTAGAGAAGCACTTTTTATGGCCCATAACTTGTCTCTTTCTCACTTCACAATCTTTGGGGATGCAGCATCTGTTGTTCTTGCAATTCATGGAGAAGCAATATGTCCCCTACAATGTCAAGACACGCTCAGTGATATTCATCGGCTCAAACATTCTCTATCAGTCGCAGGAATTTATTGGATCCCCCGGGATGCTAATTTCTTGGCTCATGATTTTGCTTTTTTTGCAAAAAATATGACACCTCTGTTAAAATGGTGGTCTGATCCCACTCATGTTCACTCGCAGCTGGACGTTTTCCAGCAAAGTTAATGAAATTCGTTTTCCATCTCAAAAAAAAAAAATCGGGCCCTTTCCAATTATTGGGCCTTACAAATTGGGCTCCTTGAAAATGAAATGTTCAGATCTTAGGTGGGCTTATAAGTTATAACGGTATTCCAGAACAACTCTTAATAATCATTACCCAAATAATTTATCATTGCTATACCTATACATAACACTTTTTTTCTGTGTTTTTTATAAATAAATAATTTCTGAAAAAACATGTTACAGTCACAAGTATCATAAAAAAGATGATTTAAAACAGTTATAAAAGATTCTAGAATTTGAATTATTTAATCCAATATTGTTTTATAGTTTAAGAGGAGGAGGAGAATTTGGTCCCATATAAGTGATATTTTGTAAAATGATTCTGTAGTTTTTTTTTCCGAAACGATAGAAATATATTCATTACTCAAATAAACTTACACTGCCAACTGGCAAATGGCCACCTTGAACATACATACATTGATACATGTCAAGGGGAGAACTTCGTACGAGAGGTAAAACCACCGTAATTCGAGGGAGCAAAACAAGAAACTACTAAAAAACATAAAACAAATAAAAACTAAGAACTCCAAAGGAAACTAAACCACCTCCGAAAGGAGGACTAAGGCACTCCGCAACGGAGACTACCCAACTTTAACAAATCCGGGCACGAGCTGCTACACGCACTGCAAGACTGAAATTACCGACCGCCTACGAGTTTCGCAAATCAACCGGTAAAAAAAGACAAAAAAAATCAGAAAAAAAAATCAGAAAAATCGAAAAAAAAGGAAAAGAAAAAAGTCTCTCCCTCACCCGATCTTCGACCACAACCGACAACCCATCACCTACCCGACTCCAACTCTCCTCTTTGTAGCTCCGACCTTCGACTTGCCTCCACTCTCGATCGGAAAAACCGATCACCTCTGGATAACACAAGGGATATACCTTCATTGGCTCCATCATAAAACATGGTTGGGGAGGGGAGAGGATAAGGGGAGGAGGAGGAGGAGAAGGGAGGGGAGGAGGGGAGGGGAAGGGGGCGGTTGTGATGGGGAGGGAGGGGAAATAGTTTAAAGTTTTAGGGTTTTTTTAGAGAGTGGGAGGGAGGGGAAAGAGTTTAAAATGATTCTGTAGTTAAAAACCAAAAACTAGTGAATTGTGGTTTTTTTCATAAGAAAAATAATTTTATTAATTAATTCAAACTAGTAATAATCGATAGAAAAAAAATCTATTAAACCATAAAAGATGAAACTATGAAAATATTCATAGCATCTAAGTTAATAACAAAATCAACTTGAAACCTACAAATTTGAAAATTCTACAGTGCCTAGAATACTCATGATCCCAGATATGCAATTTGTTAAAAACCATAATCTGATTTGTTATCTATGTTCGCCGGATCAAAAACTTGTTTGTTTGAATCATTCACACAAGAAAATATACCGCACCAAGACGTTGTGATAAACCAATCAGCGCATGACAAGGAAATCACAAACAGAAGAAAAACAAGCACACAATCCAGATTTATATGGAAAACCAACTTATTTAGAAAATAACCTTATTTTAGAGATGACAAAATGCCCATAATCCGACTAGAGAACTTGTCCCCGCCCTGAACTCAGTGGAAAATTCCCACCCCAATTATGTCAAAAGGCGGGGATGGGTTTAGGTCACCCCCCGCTCCACCCCCACTTTATATATATAATTATATATTAAGTATATTATATATTGTATATATATGTGTGTGAAAATATTATTTAAAAAATTATAATCTAATATCATTTTTAGTATATTTAATAATTTCTAAAAGTGTTCCTAAAAAAAAAATTCTAAAAGTGTTAATGAATATAACACATAAATTTTAACAAAATATGTATATGTTTTTTTTGTTAAAATATATAAACTGAGAATTAAAAATATTAATTATATTATAAAAAATATAAATGAGGATACCCGTTCCCGCCTCGCCCCGTCCCTCTTCCCCGATTCTTAGCAGGGTGAGTACAAAAATGCCAAATTCCGCTCTAATTCGTCCAAAAAATGACCAAAAATCACCCCCTTAATAATGAAGAGCAAGAAGATCAATAAGCAAAAGAAGAATAAAGTTTGAAAGAAAAGAGGCTATGATTTTAGGGTTGCTGTCATAATGGTAAATTTTTTTGAATTGTATTTTTTTTTAAAACAAAAAAATAAAATTATTCGAAAAAAGTAGGTGTTACATGCCCGATTAAGTGACATTTTCTTGAGAAATACGATTGGACTTTTTACACATATTAAGAAAAAGTATTAAAAATTACAAATATATAAAAAATTTACTTGATTTACTGTCATTTAATGAATACTGTAAATTATAAATATATATTAGGATTATAATAGTAAAAGAATAGAAAAATTACTATTAAATATAAAAAATGAACTATATAATTGGGATATTGCAAAAAAAGAAAATTTTGAACTATATATTTGGGACCAAGAAATATGCAAAAATGAGCTCAATTCACGAGTTTTCTCAATTATATGATTTGTTTTTGCTGCCTACAGAACTGCCTCAAAATAATTAAAATAATGGTTTTTTTTTGACAGCTTAATTAAAATAATGGTAATAATATATAAGCAATGTTTTTTTTTTGAAAAGATATATAAGCAATGTTACAAACAGTAATTTTGGAAATTTGTCGAACTTTGGGTTTTAGCTGAATACCTGCTACTCGCCTGCCGCTGCTAGAGAGAAAAAGAGGCGACTCAGTGAGCGATGCCGGTGCCAGATGGCCGACGCGGCGGTGGAAATGAGGACGCCGCCCCTCTATTCGACGAAGAAGGTATGGAGTTGGCTGTCGAAGACGACATCGATCACTCCGAAATCCCTCTCCACCTCCGCCCCCTCGTCTCTGCCGCTGAGTCCGGTGACCTCACCGCTCTCCGCCTAGCCCTCGGTAACTGCTACTTTTTTTTTTTGGCGCTTAATCGTTTTTTAGTTTAGTGGTGTTCAGAAGAGATTAAGTGATTTAGGATACCGAAATGAATATACATGTTTCGGTAAATTGGCTGAAAACTTAATCGTGGATGTTTTTTTTTTTTTTTTTTTTTTCTATGTGCTATGTTTTGTTCGATTACTGTTCTTTTTAAAATTATTATTTCTGATTTTTTTCACCTTTGATTTATACTATTTGTTGTGGAATCATGAACGTCAACTGAGGATAGCATCGGAAAATTATGGTATCCTTGTAAATCGGATTTTATTCTTTAAAGGCTACTGTTGGATCCTACTTGTTTTAACACTTTTATCATACTATATGTTTGGTGCTTTATGCATATTTTAGCTGTATGCGTGTTAAAGGATGTGTTGTTGTAACCAGAGTATTTGAACTTTTGATTCGATCAACATGTGCTTGTGAGTTACAGTTTTACATGTGCTTGGATGCACATCTGCAGATAACAAAATAAATGCTATTCTGTGTATTAATCCTTATTGAGAATTCATGGACAAATGCAGAAAATTTCGACGGCAACATTGACGAACCAATGGAAGATGGTGACACTCTTCTTCATCTCACATGTCTTTATGGCCATTTGACTTGTGTCCAGGTCTAATCATCTCATTCAACTAATTGAGACAGAATACCATCTGTCTTTCTTTACTCCGTTCTCCTGTTGATGTTTGTAACACAATCTTTTTTATTTACGTATACTTATAATTCATAAATGTATAAATTTATGCAGTTTTTGTTGGAAAAGGGAGCTAACTTGGAGGCAAAGGATGAAGATGGGGGAACTCCTCTGCACGATGCCTGTGCTGGAGGTTGGTCGATCACCTTTGTCTCTACCCATCAGACTAGTATCTTGCTTGTTTAGTTTTTGCTTTGTATCCTGAAAACCATATTGCAGGTTATACAGAGATAGCCCAACTCATTATTAACCGTGCTAATGAACCAGAACGTGTGAAGAGAATGCTAGAAACTGTTGACGTGGAAGGTGACACGGTGAGTTTATCCAATCATGGATGATTATTCAGTGTTTTAGCTAGTGAAGAAAGATTCAGTTAAGCCAAGTTTACTTGCGTAATCTGAGAAACCTTTTTATGCATCTTTTAGCCTCTTCACCATGCTGCTAGAGGCGAATATGGCGATGTCATAAAGTTGTTGCTTGCTCATGGGGCTTCTCCGACTATGAAAAATATCTACGGAAAGGTATGTGAATAATTTTCACCATCAAGCTTTTTTTTAAGCATTGGATACTTATTGAGTAATATTGACAGACTCCAACTGAACTTGCTGATCTTGGAACCGAAGCTAGGAGAATATTAGAAGAGGTTGTAGCTGGTGTATCAAGCAATTAGTCTGTCGTATAAAAGTTTGAACTTTGAACTTGTGCCGTTACACCAAAATTTCTGCTGGCCATTTTTTATAGGTAGGTAAACCTTTTGAAGAAGAAACCATGCTGACAACTTTATGTGCAACCAAAGAATATAAGATGAGTTGGTTTTGTACGTGTAATATTGAGTTCGTATAGATGATTGGTATATTAATATCCAGGGGAACTCCTATATTGTGGCTTGTTTCCCTTCTCTATTAGAATTCGACTTATCTTTTTCCACGAATGCTGGTCTGAAATTTCATGTAGTTTCTTTTATCGAGCATCTGTTAGCTTCATGTTCTCGTTCCCTTTATTACTTATTATGAGCCACAGTTTGGGAAAATGAAAAAAACACACACAAACACACCCTTTCTTCTCTATTTTTCCCTTAAGATGGTCCGAGCTTTAGGACTGGTCCTATGGATGAGACTGGGTTCATACCATATTATTATAGATGTAGAGACATTCTTAATGGTGGAAACATAAGAGCATAAATCAAATAGAATTCATTCTCGATAAGAATCAGTATTTCCAGTCAAACCATAAGTTGCAGGATCAAAATTTTAAAATTTTATTAATAAAAGCATTTTCCCAAGTTTTTTTTTAATAAAAAAGTGAATTTAACTTGTACGATTGTAAGGGGGGAAATAGGGGTGTTAATTTCATACCCGACACGTAAATCCGACACGAATCTAACACGAAATTCATGGGTATAGGTCCAGATCGAACCCGAATAACCGCCAATTAAACAAGTTAGGTTCGGGTCAACCTGCTATGACCCATTTAACCCGTCTAACCCGTATGTGAATTTAAAAAAAAAATCAAGTAAATACTTAATTATAGGAAAAAACAAAAAACAAGACATGTTCTTATAACTTAAATTCTAGAATCTCTTTAATTATGTATGTTGCCCTTAAAATATGATAAGTATGTTATGTTATTTATGTAATTTTTTTTTTGAATGTCGTGAATTATTTTTTTTATTGACTGAATGAATAGTGTGTTATGGTGATTGATTATGAAAAATTAAATTAATTTAGTTGAAACTATTAAATATAAATAAAAATAATTTTATTACACGGGTTAAGCGGATTGGGTACGGGTTACCCGTGAAATAAATAGATCGGTCGGGTTCAAGACTCGACACGAATAATTAAACAGTCGGGTCCGGTTAATCGATTCGACCCACGAACTCGGACTCAACCCAAATTGACATCCGGAAAAAGTATCACCTGCTCAAACTTTTGCGCCGACAAGAAACTTGGGTAAGTAGATGCTACCCACTTGGGTAGCTACCCAAGCGGGATTTATACCGTTAGATCAACACATACATACACATCCACATGGATGTGTGTTAATCCAATGATATAGAACTCATTTGGGTAGGTACCCAAGTGGGTAGCATCGACTAATCCCTTTTAATGGTCGTGAGGAGGCTGATAAATTATCTTACATAAAGAGATGGAATGAAAACTCTACCCCAGTTGGGATATACGTCCTTATTGGCTTTCTGGCGCAACTTTTGGAAAAATTATGATACAACAAAACAAAAGACTATGCTTCATAAGCAGACAACACCTCTATTAGTTAAATACGGGACGGGAAAAGTTCGTTATTTAGTACGTACGAGTATATTATGAATATTTTTTGAAAGTTACGACGAAAAAATCAGCAAAAACTGCAGAAATATTTAATATATGGATCCATAGACGTACGGGTTTAATACTAATATAAAATAATTGTTCGGGAGTAATAATACGGCTTATTTGAACAATATATTTATATAGAATATAATTCATACTTATGTTTAGATTATATTAAAATTAACTTTAGGTGCTTTATTAATTTACTTTACATTATAACACAAAAATTTAAAAATAATTATTTAATAATAGTTAGTTAATTTTTAAGTGAATTGTATTTATAATTAGATTATATAAAACTTAATATATAGTTTTATATTATATTAAATTATAACTTAACATAAATCCAAGATAATTATTTAATAATAATTACTATACTTATTTATTATTAATATTCTTATTTATTATTTTATAATATTGTATTTATACTTATAAATGATTTTTAATGATTTTTTGATTTATTTAAATATTATAAAAATATTAAAATGAAGGGTTATTCGCCAAGTATTATACGGATAACTATAATACGAGTATTAAACGTTTTATTTGAAAAGTATGGAGTATTTAATGCCGCATCGTAATCTGTATGGAAAACATAAGTATTTTCAATTATTCGTACGTACAGTACTATACGGGTATGATGCGCGTATTAACTAACAGAGAACAACACATAATGAAAACCAAATACTAGATTAGAAAAAGAAAGCACATAGGTTTCCATGAATTTATGTGGATTCTCAACAAAATATATAGATCAGAAAACCAAACTGGCCAACAACTTTACAAGAGAGCTATTATCAGATATTTCTTGAAGCAGCAGCAGCACATGTACCTGGAGACTCAAGCACAAACAACAGAAGAAACTATCATTTACACAATTTTTACACATGAAATATCGAGGAGAAAACTCGCCATTAAGAAACTCATGTGATGTGTCGTTCGACATGAAGCCTCTAATGCAGGCGTTTACGAGCAACAACCACCACTAGGAGGCGCCTGGTGTTCTTGCGTCTGTTTTAAGATATTTCTCTTAATGACGGTTGATCCTTCTTCAAGAAGTCTGGGCACCTCCATTATCTGGGAAAAAATAAATTTTCGTTCACAAGCATAGATGCAGCAATAAATTCTCTCTATAATCAGAGGAACAAGGGTGTGAAGCTAGAGCAAGTGCACTAAAACAAGCTCTTTAGACTTTAAATGAATCATGACACAGAAATGTTTCATGTCAAGGACATACAGCTTATCGGTCTTAAACAATTTTCACCAATTATCGGACTCTTTGCGGAACTGCCTTTTCGCTATATTACTTCTACGGTTGTATTTTTGGATGGAAGGATTTGGATTTGAAGGAAGGATTTGGGGGAGGGATTTGAAACGACTCCAGATGGATTTGAAGTTGAGGATTTCAAATCCATTGCGTTTGTTTGGATACAATTTGAGCTAATTTTCGGGTCATTTTGGTGGATTTCAAACTATGGAGTCATTTGTTATCCTTCCACCAAATTCTTCCCGTAAATTCAAATTCTCTTATCCAAATGCAACCTAAGGTTGTACTTGGATGGAAGGATTTTGATTTGAGACGAGGATTTGAGTAAAGTATTTGAAATGACACCAGATGGATATCAATCCCATCACAATGACTCAAAAGATAGCTTAAAATAGGAGCTCAAGAATGGGAAATCCATTGTATCATGAGATTATCCAAACAAGTTCTATGGATTTGTCATTATGAATTTGAAATCCGTAACTTCAAATACAATATGAGAGCTGTATTCATTATAGAATGAAAAACACTAATGCATTTCTCTACCTTTAAAGCAACCTCCTCAAAACATTGCTCCACATTTTCTCGAGTTTTAGCACTACATTCAAGAAATAAACATCCAAGCTCTTCCGCTAGGGCCATCCCTTCTTCCCTACTCACGACTCGTTCAGATTCCTGAAACGGCAGCGTCATTGAAATAAGCATTGGAAATATAGGAATATAGAGATGAAAACAAAAAATTATTAAAAATTATTACCCCACGTCACAACCAAATAAGAGTCCCATTAAATTAACATACACAGAAATAGTAATTGAAATAACACCAAAACCTACCTACTGCACTGCCAACTAGCAAGAGGATATGCAAACATAAGTAACAGAACCTGCTAAGAATGTGCACTATCTGAACAGAGACAATGATAAAAGCCAATGAAGTATCAATTCTTTACTCTCTGTTAATTGATATCTACGTCTCTTTTTCTAGAATGCCATGTAATGCTGAGCCATGACCTCTAGCTACATCAACGAGATGAACAGCATATAACCTTTTCATGATTGACAAAAATTGGCTGACATGAGATCAAATTGCAAGCTTGTGTGATAATGGTGAACAAAGAAGGAAAGAACGGCACTTACCCTATCAACTTTGTTTCCGACAAGTATCTTAATGCAATCCTGATTATTGGAGTATAGTTTGAGTTCTTTCGCCCATACATCAGATAAGTTTGTGAATGTAGCTCTCCTTGTCACATCATAAACTACAAACCATACAGAAAAGACCAATGAATGTCATGAAACATCAAAAGCGAGATGTTTGTTAGATATCACTTCTAACCATTAAATGTCCACAAAACGCTAGAAACTTCATTCATGGAGGAAATTAAGAAAGGGAAAATTAAAGTCAATCATTTTTCACCTATTCATTTCTTTTCAATTCATACACTTTATTTGCCTCTGTACAGGTGAAAAATTAATGAAGTGAGTGCTTTACTATTTAACTCCAATTGGAGCATCAGCATTGCAAATTCCCCAGATAGATTAAAACTGATTAGCAGTAGATTCCTAATGGAACTTCCATAACCAAGGAAATGAAATTAATGTACTAGCCCAACTTTTATCCATTTTCACTGTTTAATATAAACTCCTACAAATGGAATGGTAGATGAGACTTTAGCAATATAAGTGATTTCTTTTGTTCATGTGTTTACCGAGAATAATCCCCTGGGCTCCTCTGTAATATGAGCTTGTTAACGTCCGGAACCTCTCTTGTCCAGCTGCAAAAGACATCAGAAATTCCCCGTCACAGAGAAGAAAAGATATAACATGATGCTTGACATTAAAAGTTAGTAAGAGCTATTAATATTCCTCATTTCTTACTCAACAAGATAAAATCAATGTAAAAGTAAAGGGAACTTTCATGCCTGTATCCCAAATTGTAAGTTTCAGTCTTTTCCCTCCAACTGTGAGCAACTTTATCTTAAAGTCAACACCTATGGATTGAAAAGAATGTATCAGATAAGTATTTCACACATTTTAATCGTTAAAAGCCAGAAACACACACACACACACACATATGTGAAAGAAAAATAAAATCGATTTTTTAACTTAAGACATGAAACTATGAAGTATTATTAACTAGAAGCAATCAACATCTCCATTAAGTTAGAGGTTTAATTATTGAGATATGGGCTTATAAGTTTTAAATGATTTACAGAAATAATGCTATGGCCTATGCGTAGAAATTTGTAAATCAAATGTGATAAGGCAGTGAAATCTTAAGGCTACATAGTGAGGTCTTAAAATAGGGTTTGGAGCTCCGCATCCGACCCGGACTGGGGGAATGGGTCTAACCCGCAAAAGTGGACCATTGATCTCCCTGGCAGCATAGTACAACTCCACCCTCCGGATGATGACACTTGGCACAACCACATCAGCCAGAATATCTATAAATACCATGCTATAGTAACTTGATGGTAACTATTCACTCTGCCTCTCTTACCTCTTATTTTCATATTTACTGTCTCTATACCCCCGTACCTCACGAACTCGATCTGACTTAGGCATCGGAGGGTCTTAGCCGGGACCACCCCCGGCTAGCCTGACGTGTGTTTATCTATTTCAGGTCACCTAAGAGCTCGAACCCGATTACCCGAAAGTCCGTGACCCGAAGGTAATTACCTGATCCAAATCGATTGACGCCGTCTGGGAAACTTTTTCCCTTTACCAAGAAAAGAGGTACGGAAGAAAGAGACCCCAGCTTAAACACGTTCGAGAAAGGGTACTGAGAGACCCCGAGAAGAGAGTGAATTAGTGATGCAACCCGAGTTTCCCTCATCTCAATCATGGCCCAATCTCCCGGAAGAGAAGAAAGGAGATCCCGACCAGGTGATCTCGATGAGGAAGGAAGACTTCGAGAAGTTGGTCATTGAAATGAGTAAGCAGCTCGTGGGAGAGACATACAAGGGAAAGGGGTTGCTCGACCCGCACCCTGTAGCAGGTCTAAGCGTCAAAGTAGGCGAGGGTCTTCAAAGACCCCAAAAGAATTTGAGCTCGAGGGTTCCCAAGACCCCGAGACTTGAAAAAGATCCCAAGAAATCCCCCACCTCGCAAGTGAGACCCGAAGATCTCAATAACTTGCGCCAAAAAGAGTAAAGGAGGGATCCCAAGTGATCCCCCACCTCGCAAGTGAGACCCGAAGATCTCAATAACTTGCTCCAAAAAGAGTAAAGGAGGGATCCCAAGTGATCCCCCACCTCGCAAGTGAGACCCGAAGATCTCAATAACTTGCGCCAAAAAGAGTAAAGGAGGGATCCCAAGAGATCCTCCACCTCGCAAGTGAGACCTCGACATCTCAATAACTTGCCCAAAAGAAGAGAAAAAGGAGTGATGTAATGGCCAAAAATCCATCCGAAAAAAAGAAAGGCCAAATAAAAGCTTCAAAATGGTCTATAGATCCTGAGACCCCTAGCCTTAATAGTCAAATCAAAAGGCTTCGGAGAGGTCTTCGGACCCCAATATCTTTATAAAGTAGGCATATAGCCATTGAAATTACTTTATAACCCCATGTTTTGTTAAAAGTTATAGGGTCATGAAATATAAGACCTAAACTTATATATCTAATTATGGACATTTTTTTGTTGAAGGGGTAAAGGGGGCATGCACGCAAGTTGATATCCCTTAACCTCGTATTTTGTTACTGGGGAGATCAAGATGATAAGTCCCTTAACATGGAAATCGAAATGATGTACATAGTCATAGTTGATACTGTGTTTGTGCGAAAGGTTCATCCCAGAGAGCTCGAGCAAGGATCCGCTGGATCCCAAGACTAAAAAAACAAATAAAAAATCACGAGGTCTTAAGATCTCAATAACTTGTGCGAAAATGAAAGGGGAATCCCAAGTGATCCCCATCTCGCAAGTGAGACCTCGAGATCTCAATAACTTGTGCAAATAAAAGAGGGATCTCAAGTGATCCCGCAGCTCAAAAGTGAGACCTCGAGATCTCAATAACTTGTGCAAAAATATAGGGATCTCAAGTGATCCCGCAGCTCACAAGTGAGACCCCGAGATCTCAATAACTTGTGCAAAAATAGAGGGATCTCAAGTGATCCCGCAGTTCACAAGTGAGATCTCGAGATCTCAATAACTTGTGCAAAAATAAAGAGGGATCCCAAGTGATCCCGCAGCTCACAAGTGAGACCTCGAGATCTCAATAACTTGTGTGAAAATAAAAGAGGGATCCCAAGTGATCCCCCAACTCACTAGTGAGATCTGATCTCAATAACTCGTTCGAAAATAAAAGAGGGATCCCAAATGATCCCCCAACTCACTAGTGAGATCTGATCTCAATAACTCGTACGGAAATAAAAGAGGGATCCCAAGTGATCCCGCAGCTCACAAGTGAGACCTCGAGATCTCATTAACTTGTGCAAGAATAAAAGAAGGATCTCAAGTGATCCCGCAACTCACAAGTGAGACCTCGAGATCTCAATAACTTGTGCAAAAATAGAGGGATCTCAAGTGATCCCGCAGCTCACAAGTGAGACCCCGAGATCTCAATAACTTGTGCAAAAATAGAGGGATCTCAAGTGATCCTCGAGATCTCAATAACTTGTGCAAAAATAATAGAGGGATCTCAAGTGATCCCACAGCTCACAAGTGAGACCTCGAGATCTCAATAACTTGTGCAAAAATAAAAGAGGGATCTCAAGTGATCCCCCACCTCACAAGTGAGACCTCGAGATCTCAATAACTTGTGCAAATAAAAGAGGGATCTCAAGTGATCCCGCAGCTCACAAGTGAGACCTCGAGATCTCAATAACTTGTGCAAATAAAAGAAGGATCTCAAGTGATCCCGCAGCTCACAAGTGAGACCTCGAAATCTCAATAACTTGTGCAAAAATAAAAGAGGGATCCCAAGTGATCCATGACTCACAAGTGAGACCTCGAGATCTCAATAACTTGTGTGAAAATAAAAGAGGGATCCCAAGTGATCCCCACCGCAAATGAGACCTCGAGATCTCAATAACTTGTGCAAAAATAGAGGGATCTCAAGTGATCCCGCAGCTCACAAGTGAGACCTCGAGATCTCAATAACTTGTACAAAAATAAAAGAGGGATCACAAGTGATCCCCAGCTCGCAAATGAGACCTCGAGATCTCAATAACATGTGCGAGAGTAAAAAAAAAAGTGGATCCCAAGTGATCCCCCAACTCACTAGTGAGATCTGATCTCAATAACTCGTACGAAAATAAAAGAGGGATCCCAAATGATCCCCCAACTCACTAGTGAGATCTGATCTCAATAACTCGTACAAAAATAAAAGAGGGATCCCAAATGATCCACCAACTCATAAGTGAGATCTGAAGATCTCAATAACTTGTTCAAAAATAAGAGAGGGATGACTTGCCCAGCTCATAAGTGAGATCTCAAGATCTCATTAACTTGTGTGAAAATAATTAAAAGAGGAATCTCAAGTAATCCCCACTCACAAATGAGATCTCAAGTGACCTCGCTTCTCAAAAAGAGATCTCTAAACTTTCGTAAAAATAACAAGTAATCCTAGTGACCCCGGCTCATGAGATAGACCTCAAGAGCTCGTGACCGGGAGAAGGAGCTCAAATAAAAAAATGAATAAATGAAAAATGAGAATATACACAGTCCGAAAAAGGTGCAATATGTGGGTTTAAAATCAAGGATTTGGGCTATCGCATGACCTCGACCTCGAACTCAAAAACTTGGGCCCGACGGTAAGGACCAAGGTTTACGAGCTTGTCACCTACCTCGAGCCCATCCAAATGATCCCGAGCTCTCCACAACCTCGTGAACCTGGGAATAATGATAAGGCAAAGTGAGATCTTAAGGCTACATAGTGAGGTTTTAAAATAGGGTTTGGAGCTCCGTATCCGACCCGGACTGGGGGAATGGGTCTAACCCGCAAAAGTGGACCATTGATCTCCCTGGCAGCATAGTACAACTCCACCCTCCAGATGATGACACTTGGCACAACCACATCACCAGAATATCTATAAATACCATGCTATAGTAACTTGATGGTAACTATTCACTCTGCCTCTCTTTACCTCTTATTTTCATATTTACTGTCTCTATACCCCCGTACCTCACGAACTCGATCTGACTTAGGCATCGGAGGGTCTTAGCCGGGACCACCCCCGGCTAGCCTGACGTGTGTTTATCTATTTCAGGTCACCTAAGAGCTCGAACCCGATTACCCGAAAGTCCGTGACCCGAAGGTAATTACCTGATCCAAATCAAAATGATTCAACTAGCAACTTTTATTTGTAATACCCCGGAAGTTGAAACGAAACTCTGGATAAAGTTCATCGGAAATAGTTATAATCAAATGCACAGAGAGATTCAATAAGCCAACAAATTAGAACTCTGGCTAGCTCTGTTGATTTTGTACCATATGAGCAACATGAACAAAAATAATTGCCTATTCAAATCCAACAAACAACTCAACAGCAGCAGATATGATCTCAATCGATCAAATAGCACCAACAACTTGCCATCTATAATAAGTAATGAAACAACACATGAAAATTCTTGTTTGTACTTAAATTGAAACGAAAAGGAACAATGCCAAAGAGCAACATCACAATTAAATTCGAATCAGCTATCGAATACGTTTCTCTAATAAAATCCGACAAACATTTCTACTTTAAGCGTTTCGAAACATCAATATGCAAACCGACAACCGAAAATTACAAGCTCGAGATCACAACTTCAAACAAAATTAAAGCTCAAACATCCAGCCCAGCTTCAGAATCAAAAAATAGAACTCAAATTTCACAAACAAAAATGAGAAACAAAAGAAGCTGTACCAATGGTGGGGGCAAGATCGTCAAGTACGTTAGAAATGAAAGTGACGAGTAGGCTGCTCTTTCCGACAGAGGAATCTCCGATCAGTAAGATCTTGAACGACAGATCGTAGTTGCTCTGCCCCTGCCCCGACGTCCCCATCCAAAACTCTTCAATTTCTCTCTCTAACAGAAAAATCAAATGCTATTCAGTCCTCTCTTTCTATATATATGTATTTATGTATCTATCTTCGTCTACTTTGATTGTGGCCAACAACTATAACAGTGACAATGTGCGATTAAAGAGAGAGAGAGAGAGAGAACTCAAAAGGCAAGCAGATTAAAGGACTGACAGTGGAGAAGAAGCTTTCAGTTTTTTTATTCCATCATAACACGAAATCTTCCTCTCTCTCTCTCTATAGTACATGCATTCTTCTCTCCGTTTTTGCGCGAAACGAAACGTGTGATTTTGTTGGTTGTGTTTGACGGTGACCGTGACTCGAGTCAAATGGGGATAATGAGGGTGACGTGTCACTGGTTTTATATAGAGGGGCCAAGGATCCCTCACCGTGGGTTCTGAATTCGATTCCCGATCTAAAATCGCCGGTTACGCTGCTTATTTTTTAGAAATAGAATCGAAATCGAACCGTCGTCTGATTTTTCGGTTCCAAAACTGGTTTCGCAATTTCGATTCCAAACCGAAACCCAATTCCTCCACGATTTCGGTTCCAATCCAACTTAAACTTTATTTTTCTTTTGATAATTTTTTGAATTTTTTTAAAAAATAATTTATCACTATCAGTTATAGAAAAAAAAAAAGAAAAGGAGATGGAATTAATATTCTTAATAATCTTATGTTTTTGACTTAATATTAATAATAATATTAAAATGTCTACGTAAGAGGAATCAAATGTTACATAATTTGTTTACAACATTTGGTTTAAAATTTGTCTTATGTTGTTGCGAATATAAAAAATCATAGTAAATATTTAACATTTATTCTAGCATATTTTCATCGGAAAAAAATCGTCAGTTTTAATCTTGAAACCACTGGTTCCACTACCGATTCCATGGTTTTTAACACCAAGAAACCAGAACTGGAACCTAGGGGTGATCATAAGTTTTAAAAAACCGCCCGAACCGCACCAAACCGCATCATTCATAATGATTTATGACCAAAACCACGATTTAAAGTATTAGATAAAAATCACACCGCTATGTTAGTGTGGTTATCGTTTTAGATTTTGAAAAACCGCCAAAACCGCACCGTACCGCATTTTATGGTAAAATAAAATATTGTTATTTAGTTTTTAGTTAAATAGTTAGACAATAATATATTAAGAACTAATTTTAAGAATGATATAATTAGATTCACACTTTGTATACTAAGCATAACACATTTTACATTCTTTTAATGGTGTTACAATGCATTATGTTTTATATCAAAATATAACAACGTTACACTACATTACATATTGAATGTAACTGAAATAAAAGACATTGCAATGTGCATTTTATTCGCAAAAATACACATTCTTTCAAAAAATCACTTTTCAATTATACTATTTTTCTTTGTTTTTTTTTTTAAAAACAGATCACAACAAAATTATATTAATTTATCAATTATATAATATTTTTGTTAATTAAAACCGTAAAACCACCCGCTACCGCCCACCACCGCTTCAAACCGCACATGTTTTACTTCATAAAACCGCAATTTTAAAATATTATTTAACCGAACCGCATATAGCAATTCGGTTTGAGATTTACTCAAAAATCGCAAAACCGCACCGTGATCACCCCTACTGGAACCGGTCTACATGATTACGATTTCGGTTAATGATTAATGGAATCGTTATTCACTGTTCTGGTTCCAATATGGAACCCGACTTGGGTTTATTTGGTCATTCCTAGTTTTATAGGCTAATTTATCAAATTATTGTTATTTGAAATAATTGTCAAATCTATTGACTTGTTTGCCAATCTATTGTGAAAACAGTTTTAACAAAGCTGTTTTCTGGATTTTTAATTTTTTTTTTAATTTCTGTTGAAGTTTTTGTCTCTTTTTTAAACAGCCAAGTATTCAAAAATTTGAAAACAGTCTTCTTAACGCTGTTTTCATTTTTTTTTTAATTTCCGGAAATTTTTGATTTTTTTTTTGTAATTTTTGTCTTTGATAATGCTTATTTTTTCCCCACCCTAAAATGAGTAGTTTTTTAATATTTCGCAATTTTAATATGGTTTAATTTTTCTGTTAAGTTAATAATTATTATGTGAAATTTCTATTATATTGAAATTAAAAACAGTTAAACATACAAATATTCTAAAATAAGAAGTTCTCATAAATCAGTACCATACATAATGATATTATTTTAATATGTGTCTGCTGCTCTGTATCATCGTCTGGAGTGGTAGAACTCGAGCCTACATCATCACGGTACGAACTGAATAATGGAGGATAAAGAATCAGGGATGTAGCAAACACGCGACGATCAAAATAAATAAAAAAATTACATTAACATTAAAAACTTATACTAATATTAAAAATTACATTCACACTTAAAACCCATACTAGTATTAAAAAATTACACTAATATTAAAAAATTACATCGACATTAAAAAATTACACTAACATTAAAACTCACCCTAATATTAAAAAATTACACTAATAAACGAAAATGAAAACAGCTTTCACAAAGCTGTCTTCAACAGAAATTACAAAAAACAAAAATTAAAATCCAGAAAACAGCTTTGGTCAAACTGTTTTCACAATAGATTGGCCAACAAATCAATTTCCACGGTAAAAACGTAACACTTATTTCAAATAACAATAATTTGATAAATTAGCCAGTTTTATACTTTATTGGATCATAGACTGGGCTCCATGTCTGTGATTTTGGTGGGTCTTTGTTGCAATTGGTGGAGTTTGGGTTTTCTGGGGCCCATAATGCCTCCAGCCTGACTTCTTTATGTTTTTATTTTTTTGCCTTTTATTTATTTATTTGTCTAGTCTCTCCTGGAAAGCTGAAAAGATAACCACTTTTTTTCTGAATCTGTGCATGTAAAAAGAGAAAAATGTTGATGCATCTTATGATTGCAATTGATATTTAAATATACATTACAACGGGAACTTAAGATGTTAAGAGAGAGATCACACACACACACACAAAAAAAAAGAATTAATTAATTATACACAGCGAAAAACACTAATCGATGTAGAAATTAATCATTTATTCAAATTTGTAGTTAAAAAACTTTTTCGTTTTGTTATGATGTATGCATATGAAACACTGCTACATATACGATACCGGTACATATAAGTCAGATATGGTATATTTTCAATACATATAAAATTATATAATTTTATATTATTGAAAATACAGGCTACTAAGTAATTAAAAAATAATGTTTCAAGTATATAAGAAAAAACTAAAATTTCATAAGTACTCAAATCTGAAATGTGATAACTGACATAGACACGTAAAATGCTGAAAAAAAAGAACATTAGAATAAATTTTATGGATAATTACAAAAAGTACCCATGAGGTTTGACCTAATTACAAAAAAACCCAACTAACTTTAAAACTTACAAAAAACACCCCTGAGGTTTGATTTAGTATTAAAATTAGGGGGTAATTTGTAATGATTTTATAAATATGAAGGGGAATTTTGAAATATATTTCAAACATCAGGGATACTTTTTGTAAGTTTTAAAGTTAGCTGGGTTTTTTTGTAATTAGATCAAACCTCAGGGGTACTTTTTGTAATTATCCCTAAATTTTATATATTTTCATGTGTAGATGTATCCATGAAGTATCGGACAAAGTATCATATCGGATACATATCCAATACGAGTACGACATCCTCCAAGAAGTATCCGTGTTTCCTAGTGTATGCATCACTGTCAGTTAAATCAAATGCAAGGAAACACTTGATGATCCTGTGAGAGTGACAAACTGACAACTTGAAACATTGTCCACATCAGCAACCCTTATTTTGTTTGTGATCAGAAACTTGACAATATCTCTAACTACAAACTTTTATGCAATAAAATGACTTAAATTTATTCTAAATTTAAAATTCATCTTATATATATAAGTAAATTTATTGAAGTAAACAACTAGATAACTACTTTTAAATCAATTATATCAAGTTATTATAAAACTTACTGCTCACAATTCACAAAGCCAAATGAACACAAGATATAGCATCCCATTTGAAAAGAAAAAGAAAATATGCTTTAAATTGGAAAAATTAGCTAATTTTTGTTTTTATCCATTTGAAAAATGTTTTATTTTTTAACCAAGAAGTTCTTTTCAATAGAATGCGGAAAACAATAACATTAGTACATAATACACTTATCTCAACAAACGGAAAAAAGAATGATAAAGAGTAAAGACAAACAAAAAGAATTCTGATAGAACATTGATAATTCTAGATACGGCTCAAATGACAACGAAAGAATCGAGTTCTCCCCAAATTTGCATATCTGATGAAGAAAATCCAAATTTATCCAAGTTAAACCAAATAATCTTCTTATGCTCGAATAAAAATACTCTCACAAGAGAGGGAAGAAGAAAACTTCCACTCACAAAGAAGGAAGATGTCTACTTCCACACAAGGAAGAACACTACTTCCATAAGAGGAAGAAAACATAAAAACAAATATCAAACAAAGAAAGAAATCAAAGAAATAAATGTTCTCCCCATTCTCGAATACCGGGGAATAAAGCGATGAGTTTTTGGGGCTCTGGTTTTGGGGTAAAATAGATAAGAGAGATGGCTAGGTTTTGGTTACTATACCTGAAAAATTCTTGTAACTTTAATATCACGAGCCAAACACTACAATATGCTTGTAAAATGATAGAAATCACTCAGAAAACCAAATGAGAACAGTATCATCTTGCCTTTTTACTGGGGCACAAACATCTTTCAGTTCTGATTTTGTGCGCACATTCTTGGGGTACTCTTTTTCCTGCCAAGAATTTTCCCCACAAGGGTAGATTTTACTTTGGGAGGTTTTAACGAAGCCCCAACTTTCGGTTACCTGATCGGCTTATGATCAGGATCTTTTCTTTTCTTTATATATTTTCCATTTACTTCAACAACAAAAAAAAAACTGGGGCACAAACATCTTACTATAATTCAAGATGCTCAATATCTCTTTCATTTAGTTTTATCAACTAAAACTGTCCATATAGAAACCAGACTCCTATGAATAAGACTGCTGTAATAAACTACTCATGTATTAGCTGAACATTCTGCTTCTGAGATAATATGCTTACTTTCAAATAAATAAATTATTTTCAAAATAAGATCTACCATCTTATAAGCTCTTAAAACGTCATAGAAGATGTAGGAACTTACAAAATCTTTTAAATAAGCTTGCGGACTCATAAATCGGGTAAAGTCAGCTCTGCTTAACCTCATTACATACAATATAGGGATAATTACATAAAAAATCCTGAGGTTTGGGGTAATTATAAAAAAACCCAGAGATTTTTGAAAATTACAAAAAAACCCTTACGGTTTGATTCTGCTTACATCTTCCCCTTCATAGGCAAAAAATATTTCAAAAAACTACCCTGATATTTGTAGAAATATTACAGTTAATCCCTTAAATTTAAGACAAAATCAAACCAGGGGGGCTTTTTGTAATTTTGAAATATCTCTAGATTTTTTTTTGTAATTAGCCCAAACCTTGGGGGTGTTTTTGTAAGTATCCCTACAATATATGTAGTTCATGCTCCACAAATGTTTGAGCCACTCAAAATAAATTCCACAAGTTGGACAAGATATCATTCATGTCTTCTTCTAACCAGCCATAGCATTTGGTGGGAAAACCTTCTTAATAAACTCTAAGAAGCGCTCGGAGTAAAATGTCGGGTCGACAGCAGATATCGACACAGAATCGAATTGAATGGACTTGTATGCGTGTTCGATCTTCTTACTCATGTTATACTCTTGTAGGATGTCGATAATACCTAAATATAGGACGACGTCGTACACCTCGTGAAACATCTCCGTGGCATCTTTTCTTCCCGGAATGTGCTCCGCTCTTGCAGGCATATTCACACCAAGTTGGATTTGGAGTCTGTCATGTAATTAAAAGAAGTGTCACCAAAATGATGGATAAATAGAAATATATAGGGATAATTACAAAAACACCCTTAAGGTTTGGGCTAATTACAAAAAAACCCAGAGTTCTTTGAAAATTACAAAAAAAACCTTGAGGCTTGATTCCGTCTTACATTTTTCCCCTTGATTTTCGAAACATTTCAAAACCCTTGACATTTACAAAAATATTATTACCCCCTTAAATTTAAGACAAAATGAAACATGAAGGGATTTTTTTATAATTTTGAAACATGTCTGGTTTTTTTTGTAATTAACCCAAACCTCATGGGTGTTTTTGTAATTATATATATATATATATAAAGTTATTCCAATGATCTTGTGCAAAAGCTTCATTAGTTTTGAGTAAATTTTCACTGCTTCAATCTTTTGACATAGATTTTTACATTATGGTCCAAAGATAATTACTTTAGAGGTTATTATAAAAACTACCCATGAGATTTACCCTAATTACGAAAAACTCTGGTTATCTTTCAGAATTACAAATACACCGTAAGTGCTGCAAACACCCTTTGAGGTTTGTATTTGCCTAACAAATACCTCACTCCATAGGGTGAAATTTGTAAAATAGAAACAAATGTCGAGTAGTATTTGTAATTTAGAAAAATAACTGGATTTTTTTTGTAATTAGGTTAAACCCCATGGGTAGTCTTTGTAGTTATTCCAATACTTTGATGATTTATAAAAGCTACCCCTGAAATTTACGCTAATTACGAAAAACTTAAGTTATCTTTCAAAATTACAAATACCCCCTTACGGTATTATAAATACCCCCTTGATGTTTGTATTTACCTAACAAATACCTCTCTCGAGGGTGCAGTTTAGTATCCCTAATTTTGAAAGATAATGGGATTCCTTTGAAATTAGGTTAAACATCATGGATTGTTTTTGTAGTTATTCCAATACTTGGGATAATTATAAAAACTACCCTGAAATTTACCCTAATTACGGAAAACTCCAGTTATCATTCAAAATTACAAACAAAATTACAAACACTCCCTTGAGATTTGTATTTATCTAACAAATAGCTCCATCCCGAGGGTGTAATTTGTAAAATGAAAACAAAAGTCAAGTAGTATTTGTAATTTTGAAAGATAACTGTGTTTCTTTGTAATTAGGTTAAACTTCATGGGCAGTTTTTGTAACTATTCCAATACTTAGAATTAGAAGAGTGGCATGGTAGTTACTTTGCTGTACCAGGAAGGAGAAGATCCACTTCCTCATCCCCAGTCGAAGACGTTGCTCTCAATCGATTGCCTCTAATATGTGGGCCCACAACGACGCTATTATCGTCACCTCCACGGGGTACTAAAACAAGTCCTTGTGGAGATATTTCATCCTCTGCAACCTCTGAGGTTGGAAATCAGCAATCAAAGGTGAGAAACCAGCAGTTTCTAATAGAAACTCGGCGGTAAAAATTGATGTTACGAGAGTGTTTGCAAACTCTAAAAAAAAATTGATTTTCAGCTTCTGGTTGGAAAAAATACGTAAAACATTGAAAGTAGAAGCTTTGCAATAGAATGACAAAATCAACTTCTTTCACTCAGCTAGGCTTGTAAAGATCTGAATTTAAAGATATGGATAATTACAAAAATTACCCGTGAGGTTTAGCCGAATTACACAAAACTTCAGTTACCTTTCCAAATTACAAATACTTCCTTAAAGTGGTACAAACACCCCATTGAGGTTTGCGTTTACCTAACAAATACTCTTTTGAAGGTGCAATTTCTGAAATAGAAACAAACGTGAAGAGAGTATTTGTAATTTTGAAAGATAACTGATATGTAATTAAGCTAAATCTCAGGGGTAGTTTTTGTAATTAACATTTTTAGATATGAAGTCACGAAGCTTCCACGCGTGCATCCAATTTATCTACCTCTATCATCGATATAATATGGGCAATATGAACTTAATGTAAGCCTTCGTAAATCGTAAATGAATATGCGAATTGGAAGAGGTAGATGAAGATGTATTAAGAGCCGAGAAGCCAAAACAGGACTCACATATCATATAAGGTTATATAAGCTCTAAATATGACATATGATGTAATAATCTTGCAACCATAGATAGACCATGTGTCTGAGTACAGGACGGACGCATAAATTGTAGCATTGGGGGGAGGGGGGGCAAATTGAAAATATTTGAGAGAAAGGTGGCAAGATTGTAAATATTTAGAGAGAAAAATAACTTTTATATATAAATATATAATGATATATGTACTACATAACATAAATATTTGAGGGAGAGGTGATGGCCCCCTCCAGCCCCCCTCTCAGTCCGTCCTTGTCTGAGTAGTAATTTCTTTCACTATACAATTTCATTTTCACATGATGTCCTAGAAAGGACACATATAAACCAACAACAACCAGCAACTCAAATTCTAAACATATGTTATGCTTCAGGGAAGTTTAACCTTAATTGAGAAGACTAATCGATCGATTATGTAAAACTTACCATCTTCTGCAACAATTCCTAATCCGTCCACTGATATACGCTGATTATAAGACATCAGAGAGCGTAGGTGTTGGGGTGCTCGGTAATGAACACCAAGCAAGAGGCTGTAATCCATTATGTTCTGTGATTCCAAGAATTTGCTGTCTATTTCAATCTGTCTGCATATAGCGTAAACGACAAACATCATAAGTACGTAAACAAAGAAACTACGTGAAGCTTGCATCAAAAGAATGTTAAAATTTCAAATCAAACCCCTATGATATTTATATAAATATTACAGTTACCCCCTTAAGTAACCCTTAAATTTAAGACAAATCAAACCTGAAGGGCTTTCTGTAATTTCGAAACATCTCAGGATTTGTTTTAGTTAGCCCGAACCACAGGCTTTTTTTGTTTTTTTTCATTATCCCTTTTTTAAATTGAATGAGGAAGGGGAAAATCCGCCACCAATTTATAAAAGAAAAGAAAAAGGAATACAGAATAAAAATCAAAGAAAGCAGTAAATATGACAAGCCAAAAGGGCTTAAAGACGTAATTTAAACGGAGGACGTCTGTTTCTAGAAGACTTTCGAATAACATTGTTGTTTGATTTGTCAGTGCTTTGAGGTGTCTGATTTTGTGTAAATCCTTCCCGCTGTATCAGTTCCTAAGTTAATCGAAACCTATATGCTACAGTCACTGCTACATTATCATGGCACGGTAACAGAAAAGAAAAAATGCACAATAAATTCCTCTAGATTTTCGGAAGGAAATTTAAATAAAAGGCGCAATTTTCATAAGAAAAAAAGAAAGCAACCAACAAGATTAACTCCACTTACTGTAGGAGGGCGTCTCGCCAGGAAGGTTCTAAATAGAAGCAGTAATTTAAATCCAGATCCTTAAGTATTGTGTTCTCATCAATTTCAACCTTGTCAACCGAACGTCCCAATGACGAACCTTTCAAATCAAATCTTCGATGGATTCTTAACTCTGTGCAGAACATATTTCCCATCACTACGAACCTGAACTGCAATAGTGTCATAATGGCACAAGCAAGTGATCAAATAAGATATGTGGTCGTCGCATAAACTCAACTAGTACAATTATAGTCGACATAATATATAGGGAGTGTTTGCAAATGCTAAAAAAGTGATTGTCAGCTACTGACTAAAAAAAGTAGTTTTTAATGTTTTCAATTAATTTAATTAGAGTCTAAAAGCAGGGGGCGAGCTGCTTTAGATTTCTGATTATGCTTCTAGTTTGACTTTTACGAACAAATAAACACTTTTACAACTTATTTACCAAACACTCTCTTTTAACAAATTCAGCTTTGAGCTCCTATTCACAAATACCACCGACTTCTGATTCTCAACTACTTTTTAGCTTCTAATACAATAATCACTTCTTTGAAAAGCATAAGTTTTTGCAAACACTCCTATAATTTACCTTTTGACCACTTGAAGGTTTAATCCTGTGAAGACCGAAAAACTTAGTTATAAGAGTGTTGTCATATCTGCGCACGTGAAGATGATAATTTGGGAGCATCCGCAGCAGAACCTACATTTTGGATCATTGATAAACATAAGTCGAGCAAAATGAATCTGACTGTGGTTTAAATATGAGTTATAAGGACCTAACTAGCTTTTATAAGAGGAGATAAAATAACTAGATGCGACACATAGTATCAGAAAGTTATATCGCGCGCCATATGAATGTGTGGTTCACACAGAAATTAGAACACTTGGGCATTCTTTGAACATCTAACCAGAACAAACTCATCACTCCTAAAATTTTGTAAAGGCCGTGTCGAGTCATATTAAATTATCAAGTCCATCATGAATAAGCATACTTGATACACTAGGATTGAGCTTTTCATATCATAGTATCGAGATGGATAAAAAAAAAGGGATAATTACAAAAATCCCCCTGAGATTTGGGCTAATTACAAAAATACCCAGAGTTCTTTGAAAATTTCAAAAAAAACCTTGAGGTTTGATATAGTCTTACATTCCCTCAAAAAAAAAAAGATATAGTCTTACATTTTCCCTTCATAAGAAAAAATCATTTCAAAAAATCCCCTGACATTTACAAAAATATTATAGCTACCCCCTTAAATTTAAGACAAAATGAAACCTGAAGGGGCTTTTTGTAATTTTGAAATATCTCTGAGTTTTTTATGTAATTATCCCAAACCTCAAGGGTGTTTTTGTAATTATCCCTAAAAAATAAGGAAATAATTCCCCGATATTTTTGAGTAACCATCCTGTGGTAATGCATTAATATTTTTCCTGCTAAATGTTCTAACATCACCAGAGTATCCGTTAATCTTTAAATAACATTTATCTCTTCACAAGTTGTATTCGTATTTTTCATCTGTTTTAGGAATAACTACAAAAACTACCCCTGAGGTTTGGGGTATTACATAAAAATTCAGAAAAGTTTTAAAAGTAAGAGAGGTTTAGGTTGAGATATTAAACCTTGACTTCGGATTTTCTCAGAGTCTTGATCATAAAACGATCGTCCTGAGATAGGAAAAAGACACTGCCACTCTTCCCAGGAGAAGAAAGTTCTCGTAGGGCATCATTTCCACATATTGACATCATATAGTCGGCCGCATCAATCTTAAACATCTCTCTCAGATTTCTAAAATGAAAAACCGCACTTTAATGTAAGGAGGGAAACCAAATCAAAATATAAAAGGCAAAATATATATTTCAGACAGGGTAAGGATATACTATGTATGCACTTATGAAAGAAATACAATAATGTAGGTTAGGTAACTGTTCAATTTAGAATTATAAGTAACTGAATGCACACAATAAGATTCCATGTGAGGGATCAACAAATACGAAGAAAAAACAGCTTGAAAATTGAAGGAGTGTCGGCAATCACTAAAAAAAAGTGCTTCTCACATTTTGGTTGGAATTGCAAATGTCAACTTCTGCTTCAATTAATCATAATCTAAAATCAAGGAGATTGGTGCTTTGATTCTGCTTCTGGTTTGATTTTTACAAACAAATAAGCAATTTTACAACTTTTTCACCAAACACTCTCAACTTCTGATTCTATTTGCAAACACTACCAACTTCTAATTCTCAACCACTTTTACTTTTGCTACAATAAATCACGTCTTCTAAAAGCGGAAGTTTTTGCAAACACTCCTTAAATGAACTCCAGGACTGTCTGGCATCAGCTTGGATGTGAATATTTGAAAGCATAAAACAAATACCATGAGAAATTTTAAACACTTCACAAACAAACAATTGATGCCGGTACAAAAATGTTGTTCACAACAAACCTGAAAACCATCGGACAATAATCTTTCCACTTGAAATCATCGGACTGATGTGGAGGCGTCAGTTGTGACCCTTCTTTCGGAAAAGTCATCCAAAAGCTAGCACGCGAACCAAAATCAGTTGTCCTAACTTCTCGTCTATGTACGGGAGTAATTTTGCCTACAGTATATCTGATCATACAAGAAAGGATAAATTACACTTTGCTTCCTGAAGCATGCGAGTTTTTTTCACTTCGCCTCCTAAACTTTTTCTGCAACACTTTACCCCCCGAACTTAGTGATTTCCTCACACCCCACACCCCTTGTGGAGGTAGTTAAAATGTCACAAAAAAAGTTAAGGGGGCAAAATGCAAAAACTCGCATAGTTTAGGGGTTCAGTATAATTAACCCTACAAGAAAAGTATTAAATATTGCCGTAACATACGGTTGTGAACATGTTGTGAAGGAATTTTCAGCAAAAAATCACACCTGATTCCAAGCTGTAGACTTAGCATCAAATCATAACTCCTATGGCCTTTGATAATTTGTTCGCCGACCCTCTTTATCTCCCGTGCGAGTCTCTTTTCTCTCCTTTTTGCCCATCTAGACGATGGCGAAAATCGATTGCTCAACACAAGCTCGCTGATAAGAACCCCTTGCATGTATTCCCTTTCCAAAATCGGAGTATCCATCTCGTCCTCATTATCTATACCTTCTAGAACACTCTCCGACACGCTCGACGATCTGGCATGTCCTAAAACCTTCTCGATCGACACCTCAAGACTCCACCGTCTTTCCAAGGAAACATTCGTCGTACGAGGTTGTTGCACATTAACAATCTGACTCTGTTTCCTCAAATCAGGCAGTAAACCTCGTTTTCTCAGAACATTAAGGTACAATTGCTGTCCGGACAAAAACTTACTCCCTTTCGGATAAAATGTGCCTTTTCCGTCCTTCAAACCGTGTGTCCATGTTCCAACATAACAACCACCATCAATCCAAGTGTATATCCCGAATCCATGCATCGTACCGTTTAACCAACTTCCTTCGTATGAATCCCCGTTGATCCAAGTAAGAGTTCCCTTTCCCCACATTTTACCACCCTTCATATTCCCCAAATATACATTCCCATTAGCCCATGTGTACTTACCGGGTCCCTCTGGGGTCCCCAAAATCCACGATCCATCAAACACATCTCCGTTCGGGAAATCCTGATTCCCCAAACCATGTTTTAAATTCAATCTCCACCGGCCCTTGTATATCGTACGGTCGGGTTTAGTGTACGTCCCAGAGCCGTGCATATAACCGCCCGAAAACTCGCCTTCATAAAGAGCACCAGAAGAAAAATGCAGTTTCCCATATCCATGCCTCGTCCCGAATTTCCATTCCCCCTCGTATTTACTACCATCTGACCAGATATAATTACCGTAGCCCTCGGGTTTATTTCCGAGAAGTGATCCAGAGTAACATTCCCCATTGGGAAATGAGATTTCGCCGAATCTAAAGATATTTGTTTCGGAAGAAGCATGAGAAACGTCTCCGGTTAATTCGGTTAAGCGTATTTTGTCGTTAGATACTACGGAATCGAGAGATTTCGTCCTACCAGATAAAGACAGTGCTCTTTCAACATCATTAACAATGGCCACAGGGCCAGACATGCATAATGGTCTCAGTAGAAAGGCATTCGGTAGTCGGTACAAAACCAACCTTCGGAATTTCTTCTCGATGTACTGCTGAATTGCGGTCGAAAGTTTATTAAACACAACATTTGTTCAGGATACACATTAATACATTTGAATAAGCCACAACACGGCGAAGAAACTCAAACGAAAAAATCGAGCTTTTACAAGGATATGGATAGGCATATCCTACAAATTTGAAGCAAAAAGACCCTTCTATGGGAGTGTTTGAAAACTCTAGAAAAAGTGATTCTCAGCTTCTACGTCGAAAAAGTTGTGATTCTCAGCTTCTTGGTGGAAAACAACTTTTTCAACCGAGAAGCTGAAAATCACTTTTTTAGAGTTTGCAAACTTTTTCCACTGAGAAACTGCGAATCACTTATTTTTTAGAGTTTGCAAACTTTTTTCACTCAGAAGCTGATAAATCACTTTTTTTTAGAGTTTGCAAACTTTTCCTTTCCACCGAGAGGCTGAGAATCACTTTTTTTTAGAGTTTACAAACACTCCCTATAAATATTTGATCTTGAAATCGCTTATTGAGTTTCACAATCCGAAACATACCAATTACATTCACATAAATTATAAATATATCACACATATAACAGTTCTAAGGTTAAATAACTTCTCGAATTACGAATTAGTGACCATAACATACATGATATATACTCTCAAAATTCTTTGAACATAAACACGAAAAGGAACAAAATGTATCCAAAAACCATACTGTTCTTACCAATGTTAAATCCAAAAACTAGAAAAAGTGATTCTCAGCTTCTCCGTGGAAAAAGTTGTGATTCTCAGCTTCTTGGTAGAAATGGTGGAAAACAACTTTTTCTACGAAGAAGCTGAAAATCACTTTTTTCTAGAGTTTGCAAACTTTTTCCACTGAGAAGCTGAGAAATCACTTTTTTTAGAGTTTACAAACACTCCCTGTAAATATTTGATCTTGAAATCGCTTATTAAGATTCATAATCTGATAAACACCAATTATTCTAAGATTCAATAACAACTTTTCTCAAATTTAAGAACTAGTGACCATATCATACATGATAATCTCAAAATTCTTTGAACATAAACACCAAAAGGAACAAAAAGGTATGATTAAAAAAAAAACAAGAAACACAAAAATCATATATAGTGTTCTTACCAATGTTAAATTTCACTTGATATGCCCAAAATCTTTCTCCCCTCCTGCAAAATTTCAGGAAACAAAACAATGTTATAATTAAATTCTTGACCTGGTAAATTGACATCCATTTTACAAGCAACAAACCACTATTTTTTTTATAAAAAAAGAAAATTGATGTTAAAATAAAAATTTCTAGTCAACATTTTCCAGATTATGGTACATGCCCTGAAACCAAAAACCCACTAATAATAAGTTCTTATTTATCTTTCCAAAAGCTAAGTCAGGTAAAAGAACACAAAAAAAATAAGCCTTTTATCTACATTTTACAGAAATAAATAAATACCTTGAAAACAAAAATGGATTCAAAATTGATGTTAAATTAAAAATAACTAGTCAACATTACAGATTATGGTACATGCCCTGAAACCAAAAACCCACTAATAATATGTTCTTAATTTATCCTTCAGGTAAAAGAACACAAAAAAGAACATTTTTATCTACATTTTACAGAAATAAATTAATAAATAAATAAATACCTTGAATGCAGAAGAAAGAAAGTGTTCTCTTGGAGTACTATTTTCTTGATTTATGTAAATTTTCAATTACAGGGTATTTGATGGAATATATTCTGCAAAAAAGAAGAAATAAATCCAAAATGGATCGAATCCCAAGGAACTGAAAAGCAAGTAACTTAAAACTGCATATATTCCTTAATGGCTGGTAAAAAATAAAATAATTCAAGTGCTAAATAATAATTCAAATTATTATGACGTATAAAGGAATGCTATAATATTATTGGACAATATATGGCAATGGAGTCGCTTTCAAGTTTCAAGCATGGTGTACTGTGTGTACACTGTGTGAATGCATTTATGCACCAATAAGATTTTTTTCCCCTTTGAATATAGTCATCCGTCCCCTATGCTGAAAATTTGAGAAAAGTATACCACTGAATAAATACGTATCTTAGTATGAGTAGGCGGGTTCGTTTGTATGGCTTCCAGTGCGTTATGGTTGCTCGTGCGGGTGTTTCGTGTTTTGCAGTCTCCATTAAGAAGTTTTGAAGTCTCCTAGCATGTGAGTGCGGGAGTGTTCTTAGTTTTGGTTGAGGAGTTTTGGTTTGTGAATTGGATATGAATTGGTCTTGCTAATTCCCCGCTTGACTTATCTTTAGTCAAGTCGGTCCATAGTCAGTTGACTAAGTTTGTAGTTGTAATTCCCGTTTTTGAGTTGTTCTAATAAAAACACTATCATTTGACCACAAAAAAATATGTATCTTAGTATGAGTAGGTCTCCAACAAGACGGAGGGATCAACTTTGTGTTTCAATGATAGAAGTTTGTACTGTCAGGGTGATTGACCCGAATTTGATCTCATGTGAGTGTGTGTGCTCCCTCCCCTTCTATCATTGATTGTACTTAAAAAGAAAAAACAGATCTCCTATGAAACATTGCACGTGTGATAGAAAAAAAGGTAATATTTGTTAATGTAAAAAGAATATTTTTAGGGTAAAAGTTAATGCATAATATGAACAATTAAAAAGTATGTTCTGACAATGTATCACTCTCTACCCTGAAATTATTGTTTTTTACACTTACAAACATTATTTTTTTTCCCTCACACAAATTTTTGTTTCTTAGACCATATCCACCAGTTTACACCATTTTAGTGCATATTCTGCACAATTTTAGTGCAAAATATGTATTTCATCTCCAGTATTTTGCAGTAAGTTATGCACTAATAAAAAGAACTATTTCATTTTAGTGTATATTTCAATCATTAATTTAAAACAAAGCAATATTGTGCTATTTCTGGTGCAAAAATGTTCACATCTTAAAAGTGGCGCAAGCTATGGCGCAGTGTCGAAGCAAGATTTTGCTCCAAATTAAAGATAGAGCACTCTCTCGGAGATTATCTGAACTCGACAAATACTTATTTTATTCTTATACGGTGTTGATGTTATAAACGTATAGAAATGAGCCACTATGTTGTGGATAGAAGGGAACAAAGAAATTCAAATTCTTTCTCTTGTAATTGATGGTAATTCATATAGACATAAACAATATGATATTAATAACATATTTTAGCGTGTATTAAGTGTACTACAATATATCTTTCAAAAAAAAAAAGTGTACTACAATATAAAATAAAATATCAATCACAACAAAATATATTGCCGAAGGTAAAGGCAAATCCCAAACAAAATGTGGATTTTTAAGTTGAATAAAAACACCGGAAAACGATATCTATGTATGTATTGCCACCAGCAAACATAAAATTAAATTTCAAGATTTTGGGCCTTGGTATTTGCTATGGAACGAAACATAAAATAATACAGGCGGCTGCAGTGACGGACCACCACCAGCCCCGATTAAACCATTATAATTTATTATTTAATAAATTAATTTATTATATATAAATATAAGCCAAAATATTTTCCCCCTTTCGCCCAATTTCCATGTGATTTAGTTACAAAAACTTGTATATTTTGTTTTTATTTATATTAAATTTAATTTTGCTCCCTCAAGTATAAATTCTTGCTGTCGTCCTAACCGCTTAAGCCTTAGCACTAGAAAACACTTTATTAGTAAGTTGCAAATGTGATGTCTTATGTTATTGTATTATCGTTGAAAAAAATATATGAGTATTAAATTTTGAGAATACCGTTTATTGGATTTTATCTCATAGTGTTATTATTTTTTACAATCGATAAAAATATATGAATAAGGTCTCAAAGTGTCAAGTACGACGACGCTCACCTACTGGGCACTAGGGATGGCAATTTCCTCCAAACCCGATATAGGATCCGATATCCGATCTAACGGAGGAGGGTATGGAGAATAATTTTGTACCTAATTAAATAAATGGGTTCGTGGGTTGTATGGAGGTGGGTCTAGGCACATCATACACATACCCTACCCGATACACGATTAAATAATATTATATAGGATATATACATATATATTTATTTATAATTTTTACATATATATATATATATATATTTATACAAATCTATTTATTTATTTATATTTTAAAAAAATTCTCAAATTCCAACCAAAATCTACTAACCCACGTGTTTTGTCTTTTCTACTATTTTGTTACTTTTTTATTAATATTTAATTTACTAATTCTTATCTTTATTCTTTTTTCTTATTGTTCTCTTAAATTCAAAAAGATACAATTGTAATTAAGTTGTAATAGGATATGGGTAGGGTATGAATATTCGATCCTCCGATGGGTATGAGGATGGAAATGGGGTTGGGGTTAGGGATGTATATGAATATAATAAATGGGGATAGAAATGGGGATATAGGATATATATATAGAATCCTACATTGTGCTTCAGTGGTTACGGGTTTAGACCCGTAAGACGGTCCTATATGAATTTTTGTCATCATAAAGTTGATCCCATTTTTCACGTTCTAATACCATCAAAAAAATGCATCAAAATCGGAAAAAAAAGTAAAGAATAAGAAGTTTAGGCCTTGTTTGTTTATGTTTCCAATGGTCTCTTTCCAGTTTCCAACTATACATAAAAGTGGAATCATGTTTGTTCATAAAATTTTCAATGGAAATCATCATTTTCATTTTCTATTTTTCACATAAAACAACATCTCAAACCTATACACTACCCTACATCACTCATCATTACTTATCAATCACTATTATCATATTTTAACCCAATTATATATGTGGGATCCACCATTATCAACTTTATCTACTTAAAATATTACTATTTTTAAATTATAATTATCTAATAGGACCCACCAACTATAATCTTACAAATATAATATTATATATTCAAATTAAAATATTGAAGTGGACCCCACCACTACCAATTTTTCAATTATTATATACATAAAATAATATTTCAAAACTACTCAAACCAAACACAATCTCATTTCCAACCCTACATAAAACACATTTCAATTCATTCATCCAAACACAATCTCAATTTCCACACGAAAACCAATAAATTCTCAAAATTCTATTTCCAACTCCAAAAACTGGAAATGGACCATGAAAACATAAACAAACAGACCCTTATACTCCAACCAAAAAAAATATAACTATTGTCTTCTTCACTAAACTTTAATTTGCATCACGAATTCATCAGCAAACCTGCTCATAAAACGCAACAAAAAATTCTAAATGTCCAACATTGATAACCATAAAACAATTAAGCACAAATCGACAGCACCGCACCATCATCATCAAAAAATATTGCAAGTTTCAGAACAACATTGTTATTTAACCATCAAAAAGAATGAATGCCAGAATGGAGGAATGTTGCACCATGGTGTTTGAAATAGGTATTCACACGGACGAATCCAGTAATTTTTTAAAGTGGGAGCACATAACACTACAAGAAAATTCTTATTTACCTACAGAATTACCGACATAAATGATTTTGTCACTAAATTTTACAGGTACCTACAGAATACCAACAGAATAAAAAAACTATTCCCCCCAAATTATACCGACAGATCACAAACGATTTTTAAATATACCGACATAAATATTGTAGGTATTTACCAACAGTTTTAAATTTTGTAGGTAAATATTTACCTACAATTATATTACCTACAACGATTTTACCTACACTTTACAATTATCTTAATATTTTACTTACAGATTTATCTGTAGGTATACTAATTTTTTCTTGTAGTGTAATAAATATAATTATAAATATCAAAAATAATAAATTGAGGCAAATTTTATATTTTTAACGTAATTAATATGTAGTTTTTATAAACTTATATCACACTAATAATGTTATATAACACTATTAATACTTTTCTTAATAATATTATATAATATTTTTTTAATTTATAATATTATAATGTTAATAATATTTTGTAAATTATAACTTTCGGATAATTTTATATAAATAATAAATATAACAAAAAAGAAAAAACTTACGGGGCACGTGCCCCCTAAGTGGAGTCCGTCACTGTATTCACAAACACATATACAACAAAGGCACCCTAAATAAGCAACAAATAAATATTAAACATGCAATGATCAATAACAACCACAAAAATGAAAACAAATATATCATTGGATCTTAACTATGCAACAAATGCATACTAAATAAGCATTGGCCCCAAAAAATTATAAATACATGCAATGCTCAATAATAGTCACATATGCAACAAAGGCGCCCTAAATAAATAATAAATAAACACTAAACATGCAATGATCAATATCAGTCATAAAAATGAAGAAAATGCATTAACTTGATCTTAAGTATGCAACTAATGCATACTAAATAAGCATTGACCAAGAAACAATGTAATGAGTATGAACCAAAAGCATACAAGGATAATTCAAACAAATTAACAATGAAATAATGCATGCATATTTAAGCACGAAAAAAACATTAAACATGCAATCATTATCAAAACAAAAAACAGACAATTGTAATTCAAACAAAAAAAACACAAAGTTAAGGAAGTAAAGTGAAATATTTCAAAGTTTGGAGGGCAAAATAATTTAGTTTGGGGGTTAAGTGTTTTTATCCCTTGATTATACTTAGACAACTCTCTAATCAATGGCTAGGATTTATTTGATCTAATAGCTACATTTTATTTACTAGAATAGTTTCACAAAACATATAATACTCTAGTGAATTTATTTGGAGAAGAGAAGTTGTTAGACTATTCTAGTGAATGAAATTTAGTTATTAAAAATCAAATAAATCATAGTCATTGATTAGAGAGTTCTTTTTGTATAAATAAGAGATGATCATTTTGTTCTAAGCCAACTTGAAAAGAATAAAGAAAACATATCTCTCTTATTCCAAATATAAAATTTCTAAATAACTCAATAATAAAGATATGTTAAGAGTTTTGGATACAATATTCAAATTGATTCATATATATTCAAATATAATTCAAATAAAAATAAAGGTGGTTAAAATTTTGAATACGAATATTCGAATTGATTCGTATATATTTGAATATATTTCAAACAAGAGTAAACAGGAATTAGGCAAAAAAAAATATTTGGTGTAGGCACATGCGCCATCAAAAGTAATGTGTGATTCTTCTATAGAGCTGTCAAAACGGCCCGGCCCGGCCCGCAAAGGTGACGGGCCGAGAAATCTCAGCCCAACCCAACCCGCCTTGGGCTGCGGGTTGGGCGGGTTGGCCCGCCAAAAATTGAAAAAAATAAAAAAAAAATGAAAATTTTGTTTTATTTATATTATTAATTTTAATGAATTAAATATACTAATGGATAACAAGTACATATTTTATAAAAATATTGTATACACTTTTATAAGAGATAAAAATATAAAATATCAACTATACAAACTTTTTTTGTCTATTTGATCTATTTTTTCTTTTTGTTTCTTTTTTTTTAATTTCTGGCGGGCTAGCCCGCCGGCCCAACCCACCAAGCCCGTGGCCCGTGGCGGGCTAGCCCGTTTAGGCCCGCCCCTTGGCGGGCTACTAAATACTTAACCCACTCTCCTACCTTAGGCGGGACGGGGTGGGCCAACCCGACGGGCCTGGCCCGTTTTGACAACTCTATTATTCTAGCATGCATTTGAGAAAGAAGAGGAGGAAGAAAAAGTATTTGATTTGAAAAATATGACCGAAAAATGCATGGAAAGAGAAGTTGTCTTCTAAACTATTCTTTGATAACATATTTTGTGAGATTACTTGACGAGAAAGTCGAACCTGAGTTGGCATTTGATCTCATAGAGGTATATCGGTCTATAGAGAAGAATACGCTAGAAAAAGGGTTTCATCTTATTATTATTCTCTAAGTCTCATTGTTTTATTACTTTTAATACATAGAGATATGGTTGGACGCAATTCAATTGTGATTTTATCATTTTAGTTTTGAAAATTTTCTCTCTGTTTATGCTTATCATTAAAAAAGCTTTATAAGCAATGGAACTATTTGGAAAAATCCAAAGCTTTTACAATTTTAAAAAAAATAAATCTTTCATATACATTTTTTGATTAATTTAAAAAGAAATGTTCTTCTTGAGTATTAATAGAATATGAAAAGAAAATATGTTTCTTTTATTTTAAATTTAGAAGTTAGATTAATTTTCTTAGTACAATTTCGAAAGCAAAAGGCTTTTGGTATTTTTTAATTTTTTCGTAAAAGAGTTTAGTCTAATACAATATTTGTTAATCTTTTTTAATGTTTTATCAAGTTTGGAAAATATGTTTAATTTTGGTTTGCTCGTTAATCAAATCAAATAAAAATGAGTTTAAATAGCACTTGATTTTTTTACACGTATTTCTTCATTTATTTTATATTCGAGTTGAGTTGCAAATCTTATGAAACAAAGAAATATATTTGAATTTAATTTGTTAAATTAATGAATCAGGCTCAATCAAATTGTTAATAACTAATTTTGAATTGAGTATCAAATAATTTAATTTATTTTTTAACCTTTAATTTAACATTAATTTTGGCTAGTTTCAACAGAGTTTTATTAATAGGTAGGGGCCAAGCAAAGTGACCAACTGCTTTCCAAGTGCAACTCGGTTCAAGTGCCCTTTGATGTACATACATACAATTAACTCCTTTCCTTAAATAGCATTAAATATTGGATATTACTAAAAGAAACGAAATTGATAAAATGTCGGATCGGATCCAAAATGGTGTTTCATTTCATATTTTGTTGCGCGGATGATTATTATGTGTACAAAAATTACCAAATTAAAACCCCACAACTTAGACTTGATTTACGATTCAAAATAATATGGTAGTTTTTCTACACGTGACAATCATCAGTGCGGTGGAATAAGAGATGAAAGATTGTCTTCCAAGCATTAAGCACGACGGATGGGATCTTTTGTTCCAAAATAATGTTTCATTTCCTTTTCGACCACACGAATGATTGTCATGTATACAGAAACTACCAAATTTAAACCTACAATTTAGACTTGATTTATGCTATATGACAATTTTTATACACGTGTGAATTTACATTAATCAAACGGGCAATCTGCAAGTTTGAAGAGCATTAAAACAAATTAGTAGCATGCAATTGAAGTTCATTTCAGAACTAAAACAAAATGGTCTTCAAACTTTAGGCTTCAAATTTTGTATTTTTGTATTTTTATTTATTGTGTATTTCATTTTTTGAATGAACGTATTATGTATATCTAAATAATAAATAACAAATTAAGTGAAAACTTGAACATCAAACTTGAACATATATGATAGTACATCGCAATCTTCATTAGCTTGAGACTTTATGCAGTGATGATTATTCTCTTTCTTCACTTATTTTAAAAGAAAACAACAATCATGACTCATGAGAAATTAGGAGATGTGTCAACAAATATTTTGCATCTTAAAAAATTATTAGTACCTTCACAATATATTGTCCCAATATATATATATAGGGAGAGGGTTATATGAGACCACTTCATAGGGTAAGTCCATAGGGACCAATCCTAGCCATATATCTAATTTTTTCAAGGGCTGCGATTTAAGAGGCAAAATTACAAATTACAAGCTAGTTAATTAAACACATGGGTAAATTAGTCATCATCTCAAAGCAATATTCATGGGATTCACGTATTCATGGGATTTACGCAGTCCTTCCAAATCTCAAAACAAAATCACGTAACAATCCTCCTCCTTCTTCAATTCTTCAACGCACTCATGTGAGAAATTCTTCATCTTTCTTCTTCAAAGCATTACTGTAAATGAAAAAAAGTTGCGGACAATTAAATCATACTTGCTAAAACTCGACTACAGTTAGAAGGTTGCTTATGAAGATGTGATTTGTTGCTTGTGTAGATGTGTCATGGTGCTTTTAGATATATTAACTACATAAGCAAGTCATGAGCAAGAAATCCATACAACATAAGCAACAAGTCTATACTACATAAGCAACGAATATACACTACGTATGCACCACGAATACATTAACTACATAAGCAAGTCATAAGCAATAATCCCATATTACATAAGCAACAAGCTTATACTACATAAGCAACGAATATACACTATGTATGCACCACAATTGCATTAACTACATAAGCAAGTCATAAGCAACAAACTCATACAACATAAGCAACACGTCTATACTACATAAGCAACGAATATACACTACGTATGCACCACAGATACATTAACTACATAAGCAAGTCATAAGCAACAAACTCACAATACATAAGCAATAAGCTTATACTACATAAGCAACGAATATACACTACACATGCATCACAGATACATTAACTGTATAAGCAAGTCATAAGCAACAACCCTATACTACATAAGCAACAGAGAAATTTTTTTGAAATTGAAACGCTGGAGAGAGAGTGTGCGTGAAGAGTGAGTGAAATCGCGTGAAAGAGGGCATAAAATCTTAGTAACTGATTCTAAAATACCAAATTACCACCCTACCCTTTTTAATTGCTGAAACAAAAAGATAAATATAAAAAAAGCCCTAAAATCTGGACCACCCAAAATTGTTGATCTATGGTTAGGATGTGTCCCTATGGACTCACCCCAAGTAGGAGGACCTATTTGATCCATATCCTATATATATATATATATATATATGGTCGTTGAGATTCAAAAGGGACTTATACGTACATAACCAACCAAGCTTAAGAATATTTTGTCCGTTTGATAAAATATAAAGCTCGGCTCAAATCGATTCGATTAGTGAATAATAATAAAATATGTGCAAAAATATCAAGATATTCGAGCTCAATTTGTATTCGACTCAACTAAAACTCGCTAAAGCTCGATCAACTCCATTAATAATCAAATTAAATTCAAACACAAGGTTTAAAACTCGATAAAAAATCAAACAAACTTTAACAATAATGTTGCAATATTTTTTCATTTTGAAAATTTGATTTATACTAGAGAAATGAAAAAATCAAAATTGAAAATGCATGCAAGGATGAAAGTTGATATAACATAGAAATAACAAAAAAAATGATTGGATGTGAATGATAATCATAAATATGTGAGTGTATGAATAGTGAAATTTTATGGGAAAATATGTAATAATGATTTGTGATTTTTGAAAAGTTGGTATCTATGATTGGTGTACGAAAAAATGAGTCAGTGAATTGTATATTTTCTGAAAATTTTGGTGGACAGACACGTTTTGTGATAAATAAAAATTTCTCTGAAATGGAAAAGAGATATTTTAGTAGGCAATCACAAATTAATATGTTTGGTTCTACTCGGTTCTTTTAAACCTCTACATGCAAAACTTACTAAAGACAATTATTACATCTTTCATTTAATATATTTTACTAAAAAATATATGTTTGTAGAGTTAATAACCAATTAACCATAGGAAACATCTTCCTCTAAAAAAAAAAAAAAACATAAGAAACATATATATCTATACACACACATATATACCAACTACTTGTCATTTTCCAAAAATCTAACACATTTGACATTCCCATATTGAGTTTTGTCCAGCAGCCGCCCACCTCCACCGCCGCTTCATTTTAATATTCCACTTGTACGCATGTTGCCACTAAAGCTCCTAATTGCCGATATGAAAAAAATTAATTTAATCGAATTAAATTAAACATATATATATGATATATTAGTTCGTTCTTGGTTGGGTCTGAGTTAAAATTTGATTTAGGGATAATTGCAAAAAAAAAAAAATTCTGAGGTTTGGGCTAATTACAAAAAAACCCATAATTCTTTGAAAATTATAAAAAAAAACCCTTAAGATTTGATATCGTCTTTCATTTTCCCTTCATAAGCAAAAATATTTCAAAAAATCTCCCTGACATTTACAAAAATATTACAGTTACCCCTTTAAATTTAAGACAAAATGAAAACTGAAGTAACTTTTTGTAATTTTGAAACATCTCTATTTTTTTTTCGTAAATAGCCCAAACCTCAGGGGTATTTTTGTAATTATCCCTTTGATATCAATTCTTGTGGCTGTGGACAGAAAAATACTGCTTACTGTATGTCCCATTTTGAAAACATGAAAACAAAAAGGGCCCCTAATCCACTTCCAATTTCAACAGTAATTCAGAAGATTCAGACAACCCAATTTTTTATCATCAAAATACCGATCTGTGAAGTGATAAGCATTACAAATTCCTAAAGGTCGCATGATAAATGATTATCACATGCTACATGATTTCTTGTTTTTTTTTTTTTTTTGAAGACATTTCTTGGTTTCATGATTATTGCACTAGTTGGGAGAAATATTTCTCTCTCTAATCTTTTTTCTGGACCCGGATTGCCATAAGTATTCGGTAGGAGATGGAGAAAAAAGGTGGGGTGGGTAGGAAACGACTTTGGTTTCACCAACTTTAATTTGAAATAATTTGAAAGCTTGAGACTTATTGTTAAGCAGTGTTGTAAATCAAGAACCAGGCCGGGCTGCTTTTGACACCTCTATATTTGAGTATAGCTAGTAATTACCAAGAACCAGGGTAGTTAATAATAAGGCCCCCTTAATAATGAATGAGTAGCAGTACTTGTAGAGAAATCAAGTTGAAAATGCACCCACCCCATACTAGATGAGAAAATGTGGCTTCAGAGAATTTGAATTGCGAAAAGTAATACATACAAATATTCTTTATTGGAGATGAATTACGACATGTTATTCGTTACATACAAATATTCTTTATTGGAGACGAATTTCGACATATTCGTTACATACAAATATTCTTTATTGGAGACGAATTTCGACATGTTATTCGTTTCAATGAAGTAGCCTAAAAGGAAGCTTAGATACAACAACAATAATTTTATGAAACTGATTAAAGATTAGCGAGCAGTCACCTCAATATCTGTAAATGAGATTCTTCCATGCATCCTTGTTTTCTGAATAGTACTTGATCTCAGCCTGTAAAATAGGAAAACACGGTAAATTTCTATACTTCTATCCGAGTGAAGAAGGAACTTATATGGCACAAATTCAGAATTTTCATCCAGTATATGTTAGATTGGTATAAGATCAAAACTGAAACATGCTTAAGAGTAAGGGATAGTTACTTAAAAAAACTGAGGTTTTGGCTAATTACAAAAAAAAAACATAATTTTTGAAAATTACAGAAATTAAAGAAAATACCTTGAGATTTGATTTTGCCTTAAGTTTAAGTTGGTAACTATAATATTTCTATAAGTGTTAGGGATTTTTGAAATATTTTTTGCTTATGACAGGAAGAAAATGTAAGACGGAATCAAAATTCAAGGGGATCTTTTTGTAATTTTCAAAAATCTCTGGGTTTTCTTGTAATTAGCCCAAACCTCAGGTTTTATTTGTAATTATCCCGAAGAGTAACCCCTTTGTCTTTCATGTATGAAATTACTAAAAGCCAGTACGCATTCTATGATTTTGTGCTGGCATCCTACATATCCAACTAGCAGAAATTCTATTAATCCAAAAACATCCCCTAGATTAGCATCTGGGATTTACTATATCCAAAACCATGCACATAATAGACTAATCTGTTGATCAAATTAAATTGGTATTTATATCCAGGCATTTATATACTTTATCTAGTATTTCTCAATTTTCTTGGTGATTGTAGTAACATCAGTAAAGTTCAATATAGACAGAAGGTTGTTTTTTTATGAAGGTATCACAATGGCTAAACCAGATCACCCTTTTTTAATCTACCTAAATCATGATCGCTTATCAACGCGTGAACTATTTGGTTCAAATGATTACACTATCATTGGCAAATATCTCATACAACCATAATCACTGATTTTATATTTCCACATGTACCCTTAGAAAAAAAATATGCAAATCCGTACCTTCCTAACCCCTTTAACGGCAACCAAAAGCTTTTCACCAATCAAATCTCTCAGCACTGCATCTTTGTCAAGGGCTTCAACAGATTCGGAGAGCGATTCAGGTAGCCTTTGCACTTTATCTTTGACATTGTCAGGATTATCATCTGTTGAGGAAAAATCAATGTTCTTGTTAACAGAATGTGAAACGGTGAAATCGGAGAGGACAAAGGGCAAGAAACCAGATAGGAGATTTCATATATAAGACTGAAGTGGTTCATAACCATCCAAGTTATAACAGAAATACAACCATTTGTGCTGATTTTTCTACATAAACAAAATTCTTCATCAAATTATCCATTGATATTGGCAACATACAAAAGTATGCAGCATTAAATGCAATGAAAGAATGATCGGAAATATTCTGTCACCACCACTAACAGGTTATTCATCTGATTGCTGTGGGAGAGATTAGGGGACAGAAATTAAGTACAGACCATTAAAAGTACAGAATGTTAGACTCTTATAAAGAAAGCAATTATTGTGACTGCATGTTCATCACAAACACCATATAACAATCAGACGGCATGTCCGGGTAAGTAGGAACAATGAATTGCAAAGCAGCCACTCACACTAGATGACGCACATATGATGTCAGACTTCATTTGGATTGAAGGATTTGAAGTTGAGGATTTTCAAATCCATAATAACAAATCGGGATAATTACAAACAAAACAAGAGGTTTTTGAAAATTACAAAAAATTGGTTGTCTTAAATTTAAGGGGGTAATTGTATTATTTTGATAAACGTAAGGGGGGCTTTGAAATGTATTTTGCATATGAAGGGGAAAAATGTAAGATGATCAAACCTAAAGGGGGTTTCTGTAATTTCCAAAAATCTGGGTTTTTTTCTTGTAATTAGCCCGAACCTCATTTTTTTTTTTTTTTTGTAATTATCCCTAACAAATCTATTGAACTTTGTTTGGATACAATGGATTTCAAATCCTTAGGCTCCAATTTTGAGCTACTTTAGGGGTCATTGTGGTAGATTTATTAGTCATTTGAAATCATTTCCATCCTCCCATCAAATCCAAATCCTTCCATCCAAATGGAACCTCATAGTTTTAGTGTCGTGTAATCTTACCAATTGGTTCAGGCAGCGTAGAGTGTTTGCGTAGGCCGTCAATTCCGGCAGCAATTATGGAGGCCAGGCCCAGATGAGGATTTGCACAACCATCAAACACCTTTATCTCAAAATTGCTTACAATTCCATCTGGGGTTCCTGGTGGGCAAGCAGCTCTCAGAGGGGCTTCTCTATTTTCCATCCCCCAGCACAGGTATGCCCCACTCCACGTGTTAGGTTGTATACGATCATAACTAGAGATCATTAAAATTTTACAAGAAGGAGTTAGATACATCATAGTTTTTCATTCATCACACAAGAAATCCTATAAGCATAACCATATCTTCACACTTATTAATTTCTTCTTGCCCTACTTTTGAACAGAAAAATAGATGAACACTTCTAAGTTCTAACTCGAAATCTTAATCTCCATGTCATCTCAATTAATTTTTCCCATACATATCATACAAATAAAAACATTTAATATATACTCCAGTCCTGATAGTTCCACTTAAATTTTCATAAATTGTGTGGACGCATAAATTTGGGGCAGAACTGGTAGATATTATCACTTGAGCAAATATATGCCGCCAGACAGAAGATATACAATTTCAAGTTTCTGAGTCTCACAAAATTACAAGAAAGTGAAACAATTGATGAACATACAATAAGAAATATTAATTCATAAGAAATTTTGTTATTCACAGGATGATCGTTTAATATTTCTTTCTGAACCACTAATAGCTTCTTTTGTCACATAAACAAATCGAAAGTAAATCTTAGCATTTCATAGTTCAACTCTCGTAATATGCTGAACAAAATCACTTCTTACTTCTAAGCAATTATACTAAGTTGCCAGATATCATCTTTAGGTGGCAAAAACTTGTTAGTCACCATATACAGGGAAAATCAAATGTAATCGAGAAAAATAGATCACAAGGAGAGTGTTTGACAATAAATTGGGGCATATTTAAAAGACAGAAGATAACTAAGACGAAAGTAAGAGAAGATGCCACAAGTGAGATGGACTGGTCATGGAGTCAAGGAGAATATGTTATTTACTAAATCAAACTTAAAGTAAAAACGGAAAGCATCAATCATGAAAGATGAGGAGCTAGAATAAGACTTATCGAATTTATGGCCATATTATTTTGAGGCGACAAACATGTGTAATACAAAGTATACAAGCTTTTGTGTCAAAAAGAACTTAAGAGTTATTATTTTAGATGAGTTAATGCAATCAAACAACAGGTAGTCTACTGTTATGGCAATTGAGATTGTGGATAAATAAGAAGCTTTAAAACATTAAGGGCCACATTGGATAAGAAAAGGTAAACATAATCTATAGAGCTTTAACCTATTTGGAACTGGTGCTGTAAATGCCAATATGGAAGGAAGATGATTCAATACGCCGGCCATGAACTCCTCCCCGATTTTAGAAATGCCATATCTGGTTGCTCCACTGCTACCCATAAAGACATTTTCTCCATTCTCAGACAAACTGAGGTGGACATGTGATCCAGAGCCAATATCATCAAGCATGTACCTATGAAAAGAAGAACATCATGTCACACACGTATCATTGTGATGCTGGAAATATCAATGATCGACATTGAAAACAGAGAAATGAAAGTTATCCAGGCAGGAAAGCTCAAATCATCTCCATCAGATTAACGCCATTAAATTGATTCAAAGTCAAGGGACATAATGCAATTTGACTTACAGAGAAGGTTATTAAACATAGCGTAATCATTTTTTGTGAAAGTGAGTTCATGATGCCTTAAAGACTCCTTTCTTTCAGTATTTGAAATGATTGACAACTATTTTGATAGTTCTCTAGTAATCAACAAATATTGTAGGTTGCAAAAAATGGAACAAAAACACAGTTTACTACTTTGCTTCCCTCTTCCTTTCTGTCGCTCACTTTTGCATACACCAACAAGAACATATGACTTTTGGTGATAAACCCAAGGAAGATATTCATTTATTTTCGAAAGATACAATATACGAACAAAGAATAAGTAACCAACGAACTGCTTGAGCAATCAGAACCTAGACTAATATCGATCAGCACTTAAAATCACTATGAAGCTCAACTAGAAAAAAGGGCAGTAACTTCACCCAGTTTCCGTAAGTGAATGACGAAAATAGTGCAATGTAGTATATGCAAAATATAGTGTACTAACATCTGGATACCTACTTAGGTACAAAAGTCGCCAATAATCCATGTTTTCTGGCCACAGCCGAATAACTTCGCGTCGCGTAAACTAAGTTGTCAGCTGCTTTATCATAGGTTGTGTATCCCAAAGCGATTTCAAATTGACCATGCCCAGCTTCTGGATGCAGCTACAAAATTCCAAACGCATAATATAATGGAACCAGTATTATATTCTGGTTGAGATGAACTACCTAGTGCCTTGAGCAGCGTGGACTGGAGTAACAACTGTCTTATTTCAAGTATTCAGCTATTCAGTTCTACTTCAAACAAAAAATAATACATATCTTATAAGTTAAATAACTTTCGGTTGTCAGGAACACTTTGTATAAAACTTTGCTCTCTTTTATACCCAAAAACAAACACACACACACACACCGCGCCCTTGGATAGTTTCTAGAAGAAAACTGAAGTGACAGTTGCACTTTTTATGAAAAATGACCTCCACAAATGCTTTTCCTTCAAATTCATGCTAGAACCAAATCGAATTAGAAGCAGAAAATAAGTCTTGTGAAGTTTTTTAAAAAAAAAACAATATTAGATAAATCCATATTCAAAACTATCTCAGTGGGATATATCAAATGAAAATGGTATTTAAAAAAAAAATCACTTTTGAGAAGCAAGGAAAAAATATATAATCAGTGGTTTGAAAAGCCAAAATGTACACAAAATTAACTCGGCATTTGGTGTACGAGAGCATAGCAACGATTATTTAAGTTCATTTAAATGTGTCTTTTAAGTTCTAATTTTAGGTTCTTAAGAAAGTTTGTATTAAGAGTCATATTATTTACCAAACAAATCTGGTTCCCGATAGTTGAAATATACAATGACTCCAAATCATAAAAAGTCCCTATGCGAAGAGGTTAGCACAAGAATCTTTATATACCTGTTCAACTACAATATTCAACGACTGAAGAGAAGCCACAATTTCCTTAAGTATAGGAAAAGCAGCATCAAATGCTGATGTTGAGCAGTAAGGAGTCGCATCAAATGGTACCCATTTTTCTTTCCCGTCCCTACAAGAGTTCATCGAAAGTCGCAATTAAGTCAATCCCATGGGTAATTTAGAACGATGGAAAAATCAAATGATACCCTTACATACACTAGCACACTCCGTAAGAGAAAAAACTCATTCTCAAAGCCTGCATTCATTACCTGCACGAGTAGCATTTTCACATAAGATTATACAAAGATTAAAAATTAAAACAAACCAAACCAGATAAATACCAAGTTAAATTCATCTTTTAAAACTTTTGAAACTCTTCGCAGTGTCTCTCTGGGACAATACTCCCATGGAATTCCAGGTTTAAGGTGCATGTCAGCCAGAACCATTTCCTGATCATTTGCCCTGTGACATAGAGAATGTAAAGAAACAGAGAGAGAAAGCGGCACATATATGCTTCTACAAGCATTATCTAGATCAACTAGTAGTTATATGCAACTAAATATGTTAAGCAATGCAGAGTAAGATTTCTATCTTATTGTGACATTAGATCAAAAGGAAAGGGGAACACTTGTGATACAGTTAATCATTACAAGAAAACAAATATAAGATCTGAAAAATTCCATATCATGGGGAAGGAAAAGAGCCTGAGATTGAGCTCCAAATGAATACAGCGAGAAGTATTTCTAACAGAAAGAAAGGTGGTATCTCCGAACAAGTGCGCTTGCCGCCACCATTAGCTACTCTGATCCTTCCCATCAGATTCCCCAACTAGCCACCCATTTTTCACAGATACCAACATTCTAAGGGCAACTTTTTGCTTTGCCATGCAGAAGCCAAGTGATGTGAATAACCGAATTACAAGACAAGTAATGAATAAAACAACCATATCGATTGGTCAAATATGTCATATTCAGTAGCTGAAATATTAATATGAACTAATTTTAAGAGTAAATAGTAATCGAAAATCAATGGCAGAATTACTAGAGGAATTTCTACTAATTACCAAAAATTAAAAGGGGGAGCTGTGTTAAACGAAATTGCATACGGGCTGTTGATATAGCCTTGGCTATGTTGCAAAATACCCGACATTGCATACAATTTTTTTTTAAGAAACAATAATTTTATTAATATAATAAAAAGTTACAAGTTACAAAGTGGATAACGAATCCACCCGAGGTGTCTCAAAACTGAAGCAACACATCATAATGCTAATTTCCAGTGTCTAATCAAATCTGAAATGAACAAATGATTAAATTCTTTATGCCCTATTATCCATGAAGCTACCCTAATCTTAATCATACCCCGACATTGCATACAATTGCATACCAAGTCGCATGAGATGCATGTGCCTAGGCAGAGGCAAATCATGTTTTAATTACATAAAAGATGTGTCTTTGACACATTTATCATTTGTGGAATAAGGATGCAGTTGCACTCATATTTCGTTAAGACTTGACAAGCTCCATTTTTTAATTAGAGGAATTCATATGCAGCAAATGATAAAACTTAAGAATGAAAAAGTGAAAAGCAAGCATTTACGGCAAGGGTTGATGCAATGCTTTCGAAAGAAATTTCTACCAAGGAATTATGCTTTTGGTTGATAGGTCAGGAATTAGTCTGATTTCACCCACTCCACTTAGATTAGTCTCATCAGCAGGACAATCCATGTGAGAAGACATCCCCATAGATGCGCAGGTTAGACCAACACCATTCTTTGTAATAAGATCATGAAAACGTTTTTTTGGAACCACCTGAAAATAGAAACAAATCATCACAATATAGCTGACGGAATGCTTTCCTGTGAGAAAATCATGATTTTGCAGCATGTTATGAAAGCCTTTGTTTAACTTTCTAATGTCAGAGAAAGTATTTTGAAACTGGAGCATTATAGTAAAAATGATGAAAGAGCTTTACGGAAACAGAGCCTCCAGTCAAAGTCGAAAGATTTAGATTAGAAGGCTTACACGACATCTATGCTGTCCAGAAGCATCTACCCAGATAATGCGAACAAGTGCAACATCCTGAACAGAAGCATTTATATCGAGCTTCACAGGGAGGGATGCAATATCATTTGAATCAAATGATTCTGAAACAGTTTTAATCTTGTAAAACTGCCTTGCATTTTCAGAAAATATGTCTTTAGCAGCTTGAACAGCTTCAGGAATAGAAAGATCTCCATCGGTGCATGCATCGCGTAAAACAGCAAATACAATCTCGCGTGCTTTCTTCGCACCTGTTGAGGCAGTAACATCCAGGCTTATTAAAAAGCGCCACAAAGTGGTAATGATCAAGGGAGCCTAGGCATATATAGTTCATTGCATGCTCTAAAACGTTCAATGATTTTGTCCGCATGTGTTATCATATAGTTGCAAGTTAAGGTTAGTAATCTACTGATATAGATGGAGACATTTGGTTGACATTGCTTTCAAAGGAATTCACTTATCATCTCTTTTGAGTTTGGTAAATACACATTAAGAAAGCTCATAATGAGAATGTAATACAGTATTATGTGAGAATAACCTTGCATGCATGTGCTTTGCACTCTTATCCTTTTGTGGACATGCCTTCTTACTGAACAATCAGACATATTGATCCTCTGAAATAATTTCAATTTGCTCAAAATAGCCCCTTTTAGCTTCTAAAGTACATTTCTTAGTTCAAGATCCATCACAGCTAAAGCCAAAGAATGAATAGATTTTTCAAAATGGAAATGGAGTGGATTCATAAATATAAATTTCAATTGTCCAATTGATTCCATAACTATAACTTACAATGCTGCAATATATTCACAAACTTCCTCAGGGGGTCATTTTGAGCATGTGCAAAAAGATACCATGTCATCAGATTTCAAACTTTTGGCTACTTACAAATTGGATTCACATAAATTATGAATCTGTCCTAGTCAACTAATGATTACAACAAAAGTGGTACAAGGTTATATGTGGGCAATCACAACTGAGGAATAAGCTTATAAATGATCACTCATCAACCTAATGTAAACTCATTCTCACTTGAGACAGGAATTGAACCATAATAACCCCAATTTTCAATGGTCACTAGAACCTTAATATATACCCCTTCGCATTAACCACAATTCACAAGAGTCAAATCGGTGTACAAACATCTATGAACACCAATGAATAAGGCATTACTCATTAACCAAGCATACGGTATATGCCTAAACAATTTCAACGTATCTCCAACAACCACGTGTCAAAGTTTTCAACTGAACAAACTGGACAACTTTCAGCTGATGTTTACGAACAGTTATTGAGTTAACATTAAAGTGATATGAAGCATGATAGGGTTAAACCAACCTAAATAGAAGCTCTCAGGAAAAGCACAGCCATCAGTACTGAACATCACCTGCCAATTGCAACATACAATTTTCATGTTAAGAAAAAGCTTATGAAAAGTGAAGCTTTTCTAATCACATAAACATTAACATGGAGTGGATCATTCTAGTTTTCCTAAAGTACAGAAACACTCTTCCGCATATGTCACATCTCATACTGTTAAGTGCAATCTGAGAACAAATTATATAGTCTGTGATGTTCACCTTCTTTATTGGTGCTAGTTCTAAGAGCTCTTTAACCGATGATAACATCCCATGAAAGCTAAGTTTAGGCACTGCCAGCCCAAAGTCGAGATAGACCTACAATTAGAGGTCTCAATTAAAAGACAAACCAAGTGGTTCTAATGACTAGACCTTATGTCTAGAATATACACAAAAAAGACTTCCACTACTTACCTGAGGGTAAACAGAGGCCAAATATGATGCTTCTTTGGAAAATGGGTATGACGCGTGTAACAAAACAATTCGACATTTGCTGAATCTACTGTCCTCAAGAAGATTACGAAGATGAAGGGGGTTGGATACCCTTAAATCCAGATCTTTGTCTCCGAAACTACAGAGAGCAACAAAACAATTAGTAAGCTGTTTTCAACTACTAAGTAGTATTATGGAAAACCAATAGTAAAATATTTGTTGGTCTAACACAAAACATATAGATAAACTTAGAATCTTAATTATCTACCAGAAACCTAACCAGATAAAAACTCCATGGGGTCTACCATTGATGTGAAGCAACTATATAGTTTAAGAGTTGAAACCACTCTAACTTAGATTTAATAAGAAAGAAACTACCCCATTACCCTGTGTGTATCTGTATTGGCAAGTCAAAACATTGGGCCACCTCCAATGCATGGATGAAGATGTAATCAATAAAGTTTTTATTTGTGATGCGGACGGGCTTTCCAGCTGGAAAGACAGACTATCAAATTACTGCAATGTCAGGTAATAGAACAAATCCATTTATGCAAAACATACCTCGCAAAACGTCATTAAGGCCCTCATCGGCGTCCTTTTTCAAGACATTTGTATTAATTTCAAGTCCACTGCGGTATGCAGCTATACTTTTAAAGCCAACTATTTTATCAGCATGCGTAATAATCGATAAGGAAATCAACAAAAACTGGAGCTCTTTCTACATAAACGAGGCGCCAAAATAGGTTTAAGTACATACAGAGAAACCAAAAGGATATGACTTCAAATTATCCACGAATATTTCTGTAAATGAGTCCAATGTCCATGCAGTTCCATCTGGACTGACCTAATCAGGATTTCAGGAAGAAAACGATAAAAGGATGCATAAGACCTATGGATCCAAAAGTAACGGATAAAGGAGTTCATCAAATAAACAACTAAATATGAATTCAAGCAATGCCAAAAAAAGCATTCAAAGTCAATGACATAACAATTAACAACGATATTATGACTGAAATAGTATTTTCCCATTCAGAATCAAGTTATGTACTTTCAAAATATAAAGCAATAATAATTCAATGACTCTGTTTTATCATTTAGCTTTTTTCTCGGCCAGGTATAGTAGCCTCATTCCACAATAAGCAATGGAATGAAGAAGATATAAAATTATTTAGGGAACTATTGCTAAATGAACCAAATCAGAATAGTATGCATACCTCATCGAGAATCTTCTCAGCCACACGTTCAATTCTTAATATTCTACCAACAAATGGTACAAATCCCTTGTGCCACTCAATTTCATACTTTTTGTCTAATTCAAGTCCATCATCAATTAATATGGCACTGATTCTAGCAGCTTTAAGGCACTTCTTAGTGATAGAATCCACTCCAGAGCTGGACCGGTATTCTTGAACAGCATCCAACGATAAGTCAGACCCATAAAGTTCTGCAATTTCTCTCAAGCTTCTCTAAAAATATAAACAATAAAAACTGTGTTAAAATTTTCTTAATACAATCAGTCATCAAAGATCATACTGGAAAATGACAATTTCAGAACTAGAACGTTATGTTTCACTTAGTCTTTTCCTCAAATAACTAGACTATGATAGAAATTGGAATGTGAAACAACACAAATTAACTGGTTTGTTGAGACCGAATTTTAAGTTTCAGAATATACAAACATGATGCATCTACAAATACTTATGCTATCATCAGCATGACCATTATGGAAGATTACTATAGACTTGTCAGAGCTATTAAAGTAGCATGACCGCGTAATTTGATTGTTCCTTTGCAATCCGTTGGATATGAATCTTTTAAACTTGCTATCTGACTTAAGGGTTAGTTGGCATATCTGAGGTTCATTAGCTTATTTCCTTTCAGCAAAACAGCAGAAAAACCTCAAGTCCACTCTCTGTATAACAAGGCCCATTTACTGACTGATCAAAATCAAATAAAATTATTCTTCTATTCTGATACTGACTAGTATGCATCATAACAATGCATCTTTAATTGCTGGTCCACCTATAACACAATTGAAAATGAAAATTTTTGAAATTCAGGAGAAACGAACATATATAAAAAATAATACATCATAATTTTTTAAACTAGAAACCTAATGCTCTTACTTTACTGACTAGTATGCAGAACAAAGCATTTGTAATTGCTGGTCCACCTACAAGGCAAATGGAAATAAAACCTTTCCAATAATTTCAGGAAATGGATGTGACATAACAAAAAATTTCCATGCAAGGACAAATTATATTTAAGTCAGATACCTGGTATTACTTGTAGTTTTTTTCTTTTAATAAGGTGGGAGTAGTGGTTGGAGGGGAGGGAATAAATTTCAAAAAAACTGAAAGATACAAGGTTAGAACCCTGTTTAACACCCTTACAAAGGGTGAGCGATACCACTTAAGCTACAAGCTCGTGGTTGGTATTTCTTGTAGTTAGTAATGTTGTATGAGCCAGGAATAAATTTGGGGTGGGCCGATACACGAAAATGGGGCAGGCCGGATAAGAAAATCATATAAATTATAATTAAAAAAATTAATTTTTTTTTAAAGGAGGGGGAGCGCGAGTGCCCCCCTACTTCCGCCCTTGATCCTATTCTTGTAGCATATTCAGTTCTTAATAAATGCCTAGTAAGCTCTGGAAGAGTAAGGGCTAGAGGAACGTGAAAAGAGAAAAAAAAAATGTAGTCAAATTTCATCTCATCTTCAACATGGAGGGAATATCATTCAATGTAGTCAAATGAAATGGTCATATTAATTAATCAGTGTTTTCAATAATCGAAACAAGCATTTATTTCATATCTAAAAACCAGATGCCATATAATCCAGAGACAGAGTCCACGTGAACAGAAAGATCATCTATGAGCAAACCATGATTATGATGAACACAGAAGATTCATGTCATATCTGCATTAATTTCAAAACACATCTTCCACATGACCTCAGCAGATTCATAACACTCGTATATAGATTTTTCGATTCTCTCCTTTTCGAACATAGCAGATTTGTCTAAGTAGAAAGTCAACTTACCCGTCCGAGCTTACTGCAAGTGAAATTTGTGAAGCGAACAAAAAGAAACAAAACGAACTTGATATGTTAATACACAAACACACAGTAACCATAACCGAAAAATAGACAAGTTTTTCTCACCTTTAAACTAATTGTATGAGGTGCGTACGATAAGGCTTCGCCGGTGGCCTCAGAGAAGCAGTTGAGGAAAGGGAAGCTGGAGTCCACCGCCACAATATTGTGCGCGTGCGCATCTATCAGCTCCGCCGTCTCCACCGCAGTTTTCAGCGCCGCGAAGTTATCCATTCTCTGTATCTCTCTCTCCCTCCCCTTTGTCACTTCTGGTCTTCTTATAAGAGATTTGACAGGGATGATTGGGATGAGATGTCGTGTTTCACGTTCAAATCAAAAAAGAAAATGTCGTGAATCACGTTTCTATTCCACTGTTTGTTCCAATAGACTGTACTATTATAACGTTTTCTTGAATGAAATGAAATATGGAATGGGACGTAATTATTGAACAAGAAATCTCAATCCAAGATATTAATGTGGATAGGGTGTCGGTGGGAAGGGTCCACTTCTATATATGAACTTCGAATATCTCTTTAGTCAAAGCCATTTATTGGCAGTTTCCTAAGGCATTTTAAGTGGAAGGGTCCACCGTAACCCGGCTACTCTCGGCTACTCCTGGATAAGGTTGTTAATCGTGTCACAGTATTTTATATTCGCGAGTAGTATTTTGATAGGAGTATTACATATTTGATACAAACACGATCGTTTAATTATCGTGTCAAGATACATGACACATTTATGACACAGAATAACACTTATACCTATTACACGAAAATACCTATATAATTTAAAGTTGACACAAAAAAATCAAAATAATAAAGAAAAAGTTGAAATTACAAATAAAATTTACATTAAATTATTAGCAAAATGCATTCAATAATTTGTCCACCATCATATAATATAACCAACTAAAACAAAATATGAAAATAACATGTCACTATACAATTAAATGAATTAATAGGTCAATTGTGTTGACACACATGACGACCTGACCTAGAGTATTTATTTATCGTGCTATCCATGTCCGACCCGAAATTGACCCGCCCTGCAAAGGGTTGTACATATATCTGTTAAATTCGTGTTATTTTCGTGTTGTGTTATCGTGACATGTCACAAATTGACGCCCCTACTCATAGCCCATTTTTTTTTCTAGCTCAATTATTTTTACCCCTTAAAAGAACATTTACTTTTTAAAATTTTTATCCCACGTAAAAGACGGGATAAGAAAATTGGGGTGGCCTCCCTTGGATCCGCCCATGACCATTACAGAATCCATTGTAAATCAAGGATTTTGACCAAATAACCATGGAAAAATTCTGTCCAAATTGATAAGTTTTGATTGATATAATAAGTATAATTTATAAATATAAGAATTTCAAAACATAAATATTTTCTATATTTTCTTATGTATTCTGCACATTATTAAAAAAATGCTTTTGAATTGAGTTGTCTTACAGCGTATGTTATCTGCACTTTATAATATTTATAATATTTTGTTTCTATTTAAAACTTTGAAATTATATCGAAATTGCTTATTAATAATGCTTACATGTTTATACACTTAAAAAAACTAAATAAATCTTATCAATTTATAAAATGTTGAATTAGTATGTGTATCTTGTTACATATTGGGGAACTGAATTATGTGTAGGCATGACATGTAGCCTATGTTCTATAATTTTATTTGTTCATTACTGTGTAGGTATGGAAAATTTTATCGCTCATTATTCATTGACATGTGTTAGTTAATGTTATTATTTATAGATAATAAATTCATATATTATATAGAACATTATATTGATTGGCAAAAAATTATTCTAAACAAAAATTGGATAATTTAGATATTCAAATATTATCTTTAAAAATATGAAAGTGAATGCTATTATTTAATTTGTGTCAAATTTTGTTTTTTATTAAGAAATTAAATATCAATCCTATCATTGAGTATTAATCAAATAATTATGACAATAGCTCATATATGCATGGTTGCTTAAGATTTAATTAAGACATTTCTCCATATTGCATATATTTAACGTAACATAGCTTTATTTTCAAAAAAAAAAAAAAAACGTAACATAGCTTTAACATTTTAGAGATTTGATAAAAAGAAATAATTTTCCATTAAATTGCGTACTTTAAAATGGTGAAAATGCAATATTTATATCAAAAGTGGAATGATGGTAACATATGGACGCATAAACATTAATAGATGGAGTTTAGGCAGATCCCAAAAAATGAAAATAAATAAGAAATGCCACTTCCTTATAAATATATAACCAAATTAAATTAGACTAGCAGTACACCCGTGCGATGCACGGAATATATATTAAGTCTTAAGTAATTTTAAGATTTTAGTTATTTTAAAAATTAAATTTAATAGATACTAATTGTAAAGCCAATTAATAAATGATTGAATAATAATACAATATTACAAAACAAATTGAATAAATTTATAATGCATCTCAAAGGTCCCCACCTATGAGAAAGTAGTCTTTTCAATCCAATGTAAAAAAGAGAAAAAATTATAATAAATTTTGGAAAACTATTTATTAATTAAAGAGATTATTTCAAAAGAAATTATCATTAAAGAGACTACATACAGCAAAACAATAATATTTTTTTAATATAATATTGATGTACAAATGAATTTTTCTTTAACAAACTTTTATTGTTATGTAAATCATTAAGGGAAGAATTAGGACAATTCGTCATTTGTTAGATTGATTACCGTATATAGATATAAATGTGGATAAACTTTTTTTGATTTTAAATATTTATTATATTTATGGATCCTAAAATTGTGTTTCGGATATGATGAAATATAGCATAAAATTGTAACATAATATTTGTATGAGAGATCCTTTTTTTAAATAAATGGCTTTTGTTAGGTTTATTTTATTTGGATCGAATATTCATAATTTTTTTCATAATTTTCTTTATATGTTTTTGTATTATAGTTTACACAGCTATATTTATGTCCGATATTAAATCTAGAAATAATTTACATGTCCTAAATATTTGATTTATCTGATGATGAATTGTGGATTAAAAAAAATCATATCTTTTACTTTTTGTTTTAGATCGGAATTTTTTTATGACAGATCTGACTTTTTAGAGCTATAAGTATCATATTAAAATGCTTTTTTTTCTTCATAAAATTGAAATTTTAGCCTTTTTATAAGCCTATTGTGAGTATAATATTTTTTTGTTTTAATGGCATTGTAAAATTCAGAAATTTAGAAATAGATATATGTATACTTGTGTGATATTGGAGAATGGGAAAATTAGGAGTGGAAATTCCTGACACGACACGATAACCCGACACGAACCCTGCCTGAAGTTACTAAGAGAGAAACCTTAACACAAACACGAAAAACCCGAACTCGAACACGACTTATACGAATCTTACACGAAGTTACCAATTTGTCTAAAAATATAATATCTTGAATTTTATTTCATTTTTGATGTATTTTGAACATAACCCGAAGTAGACACGAAGATAAACACGTGCACGACTCGATAACCCAAATTGTCACCCTAGATAAAATTACCATAAAGATACACCTCTATTAGAATTAAATGTAATACTTTAATGTCATTGTAATATTCTGAAATAGATGTGATAATTTAATTAAATTTAAAAACATGTTTGAATTGTTTTTCATGGTATTATTTGCTATTATGTTGGAAAATGTTAGAACATGCATGTTGTTGCTTATTCGATATTTCATATGCATTTTTCATATTTTTATATAATTGTTGATGGGAATTAAATGATGCATTAGTATGATGATTGAATTCTATACTTCATAATTCATATCAAATATATATGTGAACATCATACCATGCTTGAATTAGTTGCATACCTTTAATTGATACAATATTTGTTTGTATTAGTTGCATTCCTGACACGACATGATAACCCGACACGTACCCAGCCTGAAGTTAATGAGAGAAACCTTAACACGAACACAAAATTGTATTAATTAAAAGGTATGCAACTAATTCAAGCATGGTATGATGTCATTACATCAAACAACTAAAATTGTATTAGTTGCATACCTTTTAATTGATACAATATTTGTTTGTATCTGGTGTAACCTACTGTTGTTTGTATTTCCTTAAATTGTATGCCTCAATAAATTTCTTTAATTCATATAGATGACTTACCTGCAAAATATGTTTAAAATTTTCAATTTTCCACTTTTGAGTGTTGTATGAATCTTGGATCCTATACATAAATAAGGTTATTAGAAAAAATTGTGGTTAATATATATATATATATATATATATATATCGTAATGTAGGTCATATTTGAAAAAATTAACTTATGTAAACAAATTGAAATTGACTTACATCTATGTTTATGTTCGGTAAGTTGTTTAACTTGCAGAGCTGAGAATTATTAAGTTTTGAGTTATACATGGGGGTATTTATATTTAAAAAACAAACTGCAATAGATGTTAATGGCAACTTTATTTTACCCGTGCAATATGACATTTAATGAATTTGTTGGGCTCGGTCGATGATAATGCTTTTCTATTTTTTTTTTCTAATGGCATTAAGTGCCATAAACTAATTCAAATTTATATTGTTTGTTTTAATTTTTTTTACATCACATATAATGCAGTCTCAATACTTGCAATTACGTGACATTTATGTTTTATTAAGATAATATAATTATTGAATAATATTACCAAATAACAGATTAAAAATATATACCCAATTGCAAAACGATTGGAAATTATATAAATAAAATAATATATTAACCTTGCAAAATATTTGTCATCTACTTGAGTTCAAAGAATAATAAAAATGAAAAAAAAAGTCTCCAAGCCCAATGCAATCATAAATTTGTACAATGCACTATCATTTAATAAGGATGTTATGTAGGTCAACATTGTTAATGCATTAGATATTTCCTAGGACAGTAAATATAATTACTAAAATGAAAAAATACACTAATATTTACTAATCAAAAGAGTTTATAGGATAAAGTCAGAATATTCCCAAAATAGAAAGCACATTTTGGCGTGAAATTTCCAGAATTAGAGGCTATTCAACTTTTATATATTATATAGATGTGTTTAAATTATCAATACTTTTTTCAATTCTCTTTAATATCTCAAGAATCATGTAACTTAGAGCTAAGCTTAATGAATGAATTGTACTAGGTATAGCGGATTTAGACTCGTAAAACGATATTATACAAGTGTTTGCCTAGTGTAAAATAGTTCCATACCAACATAACGTTTTATATGTATTTTCTTCTAAAATTATGGGGTTGAAAAATAAAATAAATTATTTCTTATTCCATTCGGCATATATAAATTGATTTTTTTGAAACTCATTTAATTAAGTATATAAATCAATTAGGTTGGAATTTTTTGTTTGATAATTTTGAGATTTAACTCATACGTTACTAGAATAATAAAAATAATAATAATATATGTAAAACACCAATATATGTTGATGTCGTGTTTTTATTATTATTTTAACAATCAAATAACACCAAATACTTATTTCAAACAAATATGAATAATATATCCAACTTGACTCAATTTAGTTACATTCATTTTGTGCAAATGCAATATATAACAATTAGAAAAATCAAATTACAGTATAAATATACATTCAAAATTATACATGTTTGTCCTTTTAAAATAAAAAAAATTACAAACACTTGTATGTAAAATTGAGTAAGAGTTGAAGCAATAAATTTTGTTTCTCATTCTTCAGTAAATAATTTATCGAGTCGCCTCTTAAATACGAGAAAGTTCATAAAAAAATACTATAAAGAAAGAGAAAACACACACAATATATACATTAAGAAAATGGTAAATCTCACTTTGTCCCCAAATATTTTTTTTAAGTATCACACTACCCCTTCGTACTCTCAATTGTATCATGCACTTTCCCCCTTATACTTTTAATTAGTATTACTTTACTGGCCCCCTTATGCTTTTATAATATTATTTTATACACTTATACTTAAAACAATGACCATTTTATCCTTACTTATCACTTTTATTAAAATAACAAAGTCATTTTAAAATTTTTTTATTATTAATAAACTTGTACTTATTTTCTAAATTAACTTTCACAAGTTGATTAATTAACACTTAATATTAAATCTATTATAGTTTAGTTGCTAATTATTCAATTTTAATATAGTCCCTATTAAATTAATATATAATATGATTTGTATTAGCTAATACATCCATACTTTAAATTTACTATTCATCACAAACTTAAAATTATATGATATATAATACAATTTTATTAAAGATGTATTGAATAATTTCTTTCAAAAAAAGAAATATTGATTGAATCGTTATAATAAATTCGTAGAATATGGACTTTAGCACAATGTTTGTAGTCTAAAGTTGAAAATTCTTTTCACATGTGCAACTACTACATAAATTTGGTAGGTGAATTTTGGCTATAAATATGCCATAATTTTACTTGTAAATTACACACAACAATATCAAAGAGAAATAGAAAGGGTGCGATTGGATATACTTTCATTTTGAAAATTTTAATTTTGCTAGAGAATAGTAGTGAAAAAAATTTTGGCAAAAAAAAGATGAATTTTGAGAGTGTGATTGGATGTGAGATGAAAAAGTAATGATGAAAGTTGATTTGATGTGAAAATAGTAAAATAATGATTGGATGTGATTGATAGTTAAAAATGTATGAGTGAATGAATAGTGAAATTTGTGGGATAATGTGTAATAATAATTAGTTTTTTTGTGAAGAAATGTGTAGATGTGATTGGTGAAAGAAAAAGTGAGAAAAAATGAAAGAGAGAGATTAGTATATTTTCTGAAAATTTTCATAAGCAATTGCATGTTTGGTCAAAAAAAATTCTCCAGCGGAACGAAAATGGATTCTCGCTCACATCCAATCGCAGCCTTACTTTCTCTCTACAATATTATCTCTCTCTAATATTTATTTCTTAATATTTTGATAGTTCTATAATAATTCTCTCGTGTTCTTAAATTGTTGTTCTATAACACGTTATCAGCACGAGTCTCTACCCGATTGTTAAAGTTTTTGGTGAGTACGGTAAGTTTTATTCATTTCTTAATTTAAAATATTATTATGGCTAACCTCGCAAAACTCGATTTTATTGCTCTTGGTATTGCTGGAAAAAATTATATGTCATGAGCTTTAGATGTTGAAATTCATCTAGACGCTAAAGGTTTGGGTGATACTATAAAAGAAGGAAATAGTGCATATGCACAAGATAAAGCTAAGGCTATGATTTTTTCTCCGTCATCATCTGGATGAAAATTTAAAAATAGAATACCTTATGGTAAAAGATCCATCTATCATTTGGAAAAATATGAAGGAAAGATATGACCATCTGAAGTTGGTTATACTTCCAAAGGCCCGATATGATTGGATAAAATTGCGGTTTCAAGATTTTAAATCCGTAAGTGACTATAATTCTATGTTATTGAAAATTTCTTCAAAATTGAAAATATGTGGAGAAAGTATTACGAATGGAGATATGATTGAAAAGACACTCTCTACTTTTCATGCTTCGGGTTTGCTCATACAACAACAATACCGAGAAAAAGGTTTCACAAAGTATTCTGACTTGATTTCGTGCCTTCTTGTGGCCGAACAATATACTGAATTACTGATAAAAAATCACAAATCTCAGCCTACTGGTTCTACTCCATTCCCTGAAGTGAACGCGACTAGAGCTCAAAATGTTAATAATTTTAGAGGTCGTGGGAGAGGCCGTGGTCGTGGAAGATTTACTCCATATAATCGTGACAATCAGAATAATTCAAATCAAGAAAATACAAGTAAACATCTGAAGTGGAACAAAAATGATAAGAAAGGAAAAGAGAAAATGATAAATCCAGAGAATGGTGGATATAAGTGTTACCGATGCGGAATAAAAGGTCATTGATCACGTACTTGCCGTACGGCCAAACATTTGGTAGAGCTTTATCAAGCATCAATTCGCAAGAAAGATAAAAATGCCGAAGAAAATTTCACTTTTGATCATACTTAATATGATAATTTTGATGACTTGAATGTGGATATTACACATATGGATGTGGCCGATTTCTTTGAGCATCTAGAAGGGAGGATTGATCACTTAATTGGTGATGGAAATGTTTAATCAATGATATGTATGCTTTAAATTAGTTTCTAAAATATTTCATATAATTATGTTGGTATTGTAAGAGTGTGAATGTTTTTATTATGCTTATATGTATTTTTCGGGGAAGATATATTTCCGGGTTAAACTTTTTATATGAATTATATTTTTATCACAATATTTGTGTTTATTATTCAATCACAAAATATCATTATAATTCCACTAAATTATTCCAAATTTTACATTCAAAATTTCTCCCCTCCAACAGTAATGTAACGGCTATGAACAGTAGTATTTATCTATAAATATACCAACATTTCATTCAATAAATTCATACATATTCTCTCATCTTTCTAAAACTTCATATTTCTTTCATTTGAAAAGAAAAGAAAAGAAAAGAAAAAAAATGGTTAATTTAATTGTAGTTTATCTCATTACATTGGTCTTCTTGAACATTATCTTACTTTTTGTTTGGGAATATCCTCCGGAGCATTTTTGGCTTATGATTAATCTTCATATCTTCATGGTATTTCCTTTGTTAGCATTGACAATTATTCTTAACATGTAATAGTTAGATGATTATGTATTTCTATCTCATTTATGATTTCGAATAAAATCTTTTATATTTAAATTTTTATTGTGCCTCGATGTTATTATTTAACTGTTTCATGATGATCGAATTTTTTATATATATGAAATCATAAACATAATTGTATAATATTAATTCAATAATATTATATTAGGTGTATATGGGAAACACCGAGAAGAAAGATTATTGTCTACTTGACAGTGCAACAACGCACTCAATATTAACGAATAAATCATATTTCTCGAGTGTAAAACTATGCAAGGCACAAGTTACAACTATATTTGGTCCCGTTGAGATTATTGATGGCTCCGAGAATGCAACATTAATATTGACTAATGGTACAATCCTGCAGATTGAAAATGCATTATTATCTAGTAGATCAAAAAGAAATTTACTAAGTTTTAAAGATGTGCGTGATAATGGATATCATTTAGAGACACTAAATGACCATGATAAAGAGTGTCTATGTATCACATCATATAAAATGGGCAAGAAGAACGTTCATGAGAAATTTGAAGCGACAATTTCTGGATTGTATTATATATATATCCCAATTAAAGCTTTTGAATCCTATGCCACCATGCCTTGGAAGCTGGTAAATCCTGATATATTTGGGTTATGGCATGATCGCCTAGGACACCTAGGAACTACTATGATGCGTAGGATTATTGAGCATACCAATGGACATCCATTGAAAGGTACAGAAATGTTGATTTCGAAAGATTATTTCTATGAATCGTGTTCACAAGGAAAACTCATTTCTAGACCTTCAATGGAAAAGGTTCTTTATGAATCACCATCATTTTTACAGCGTATTCATGGTGATATTTGTGGACCAATACATCCAGCAAGTGGACCATTTAGATATTTTATGGTATTAATAGACGCGTCATGCAGATGGTCACACGTATGCTTATTATCTACTAGAAATATTGCATTTGCTCGATTATTAGTGCAAATTATTAAACTCCGAGCACATTTCCCTGATTATCTTATTAAGAATATAAGAATGGATAATGTCGGATAATTTACATCAAAAAGTTTTGATGAATATTGCGCAACATTGGGAATTAATGTTGAACATCCAGTAGCACATGTTCATACTCAGAATGGGATGGCGAATCCCCGATTAAACGAAGTTCGTGTCATTGCTCGACATTATTAATGAGATCAAAGCTCACTAGTATAGCATGGGGTCATGCAGTATTGCATGCATCAGCACTTATCAGGTTACGACATACTGCTTATCATATGCATTTCCCTATGCAATTAACTCTTGGTTTTGAGCCAGATATTTCACACCTATGCACTTTCGGGTGTGTTGTTCAGGTGCCGATTCCACCTCCTCAAAGGACAAAAATGGGTCCACAACGTAGACTTGGTGTATACGTTGGATTTGATTCTCCACCAATTATTCTATATTTGGAACCAATAACGGGAGATTTATTTACCGCTCGTTTTGCGGATTGTCATTTTGATGAAACAACATTTTCGTCAATGGGAAATGATAAAGATGTGTTGCAAAAGCCAGTTGAGAATCTCTCCTGGAATGAACAAAGTTTATCCTATTTGGACCCGCGTACTCCTAAATGTGAAAGTGAGGTGAGTAGAAACATTCATTTACAGAATATTGCCAATAAACTTCCTGATGCATTTAATGATGCTAGAAAAGTTACAAGGTCTCATATTTACGGCTGCGAATGTTCCAGCCAGGATTATTGTTCCTGAAGAACATAAGAAAATGAATGATAATATCCCACGTCAAAAACGTGGTAGACCTATTGGCTCAAAAGATATTGTTCCTCGAAAAAGAAAAGGAAAAATTGATACTAATGAGCAAGCTCCAAATGAATATGTAGAGCCTAATATCTCAGAAAATATTCAGATTAAAAATTCTGATAGCACCAAGAACCCCTTAAGCTATTGTAATGAGGTATGAGAATGAAATGAAATAATTATTGATGATAAATTTGCATTCTCGATCGCTCAAGAAATCATTGATGATGATTATGATAGTGAACCACATTCTATAATAGAATGCCGTCAAAGGCCTGATTGGCCTATGTGGGAAGAAGCAATAAAATCTAAATGAGCTTCCCTAGAGAAACGAAATGTATTTGGACAAATTACTCAAATTCCAGACAATGTAAAGCCCATATGATACAAATGGGTATTTAAAAAGAAATGAGAAAAATGAGATCGTGAGATATAAAGCCCGACTCGTAGCTCAAGGATTCTCTCAGAGACCTGGGATAGATTATGATGAGACATATTCACCTGTGATGGATGCAATCACGTTCCATTTTCTCATTGGTATGGTTGTCCATGAAAGTTTGGATATGCGTCTAATGGACGTAGTGACGACATATATATATGGTTAACTGGATTCTGATATTTATATGAAAATCCCTGATGGATATAAAATGCCAAAGTCAGACACTTCTCGTGAGATATACTCGATCAAACTGCAAAGATCGTTGTATGGGTTAAAGCAATCTGGCCGCATGTGGTATAATAGGCTGAATGACTACCTATTTGTCCATGCGTTTTTATTAAAAGATCAGATACCGGATTTGCTATCATAGCTGTATATGTCGATGACATGAATTTGATTTGCACTCCCGAAGAGTTATCTAATGCTGCTGAATATCTAAAGAAAGAGTTTGAGGTTAAAGATCTTGGGAAAACCAAACTATGTCTTGGTCTTGAGCTAGATCATAAAGATAATGGAATACTTGTCCACCAATCTGCTTATACAAAAAGATTGCTCAAGCGGTTTAATACGGACAATACTCATTCCTTGAGTACCCTTATGGTCGTACGAAGTTTAGATCCAAATAAAGACCCATTTCGACCAAATGAGTCCGATGAAGAGATTTTAGGTCCTGAAGTACCTTATTTCAATGCTATTGGAACATTGATGTATTTAAGACAACGCACTGCGGATCGATATCGCTTTTGTTTGTCAATCTACTTTGCGCGATACGATTCAACCAACTAGAAGACACGGAATGGTATTAAACATATTTTTCGATACCTCGGTGGTACTATAGATTTGGGGTTATTCTACTCAAAGGAATCCACTAACTCGGATTAGTTGGTTATACTTGATGGGATATAGATCGATCCACACAAAGCTCGGTCACAATCCGTTATGTATTTTGCTATAATGGTACAAATATATCATGGCGATCTACCAAACAAACATTAGTGGCTACTTCTTCTAATCACTCGAGATAATTGCTCTTCATGAAGTCGACAAAGAATGCGTTTGGTTAAGATCTTTATATCACATATTCGAAATAGTTGTCAATTGAAGCGATTCTGATGATCTCGCCATTATTATTTACGAGGATAATGCAGCATGTATAACACAAGTAAGATGAGGTTACATAAAAGGTGATAGGACCAAGCATACTTCACCAAAGTTTTTCCATACACATGAACTCCAGAAAAATAGAGAGGTGGATATTCAGCAGATTCGCTCCTGCCATAATCTTGCTGATTTATTTGCAAAATCCTTGCCGACGTCAACATTCGAGAAACTAGTTTACGACATTGGAATGAGAAGAGTCAATATGAAGCAAGATTAATGGATCAAGTTATGCAGCAATATCCTACATTTCGGGGAGCAAATATAATTGTCTTGTTGTCTTCTTTTTCCCTTTTGTCTGGTTTTTATCCCATTGGGGTTTTCTAGCTTAAGGTTTTTAACGAGATAGCTTATGCACAAGTCATGATTTGAGAATGTACTCTTTTTCCCTTATGTCTGATTTTTTCCCACAGGATTTTTTCGGCTTGAGGTTTTTGACGAGACATATTCATCCAACTTACTACAGTGCTACGTCCAAGGAGGGTGTTATAATAAATTTGTAGAATATGGACTTTAGCTCAATGTTTGTAGGCTAAAGTTGAAATTTTTTTTCACATGTGCAACTACTACATAAATTTGGTAGGTGAATTTTGGCTATAAATATGCCATAATTTTACTTGTAAATTACACACAACAATATCAAAAAGAAATAGAAAGAATTACTTTATCTCTACAATATTATCTCTCTCTAATATTTATTTCTTAATATTTTGATAGTTCTATAATAATTCTCTTGTGTTCTTAAATTGTTGTTCTATAACATGAATAACATAATTTAATAAAAACTATATTAAATAGAAAAAAATAGTCATTTTAGAGATTAATTTTTTAATACAAAAATTATGTTACAGTATAATACATAATTTATTGATTTATTATGAAAAAAATGTATGAATATATTAGTTTACAGAAAATAACACAATTTACTTATTTAATAGGAACTATATTAACTTTAATAAATAATAAATAAGTTTTCCAAAAAAAATTATATGTATTTGATGCAATTTTTAAGTTAAAATAATAGTAGGGACAATTAGGTCATTTAATAAAGGAATATGAGGATTAAATGATATTTTAATTGTATGAGGGGATAAAATGATACAATTGATAATAAGGGGGGTAAAGTGATATTCAATGAGAGTATATGGATAAAGTGAGATTCACCCTTAAGAAAAAAGGTCATTATTCATTAATAAAAAAATACCACAAGATAGGGGTGTCAATCCCTAACACGATACGATAGCCCAACATAAACCCGACCCGAAATTACTGAGAGACACCTGAACACAGACACGACTAACACGAATCTGATACGATGTTACCAATTTGTCTAAAACATAGTTATTTGATAGTTTAATTAATTTTTAACATATTTTAAGCATTATCCCAAATCAACCAGAAACCAAATACGAACCCGATCTGTTGACCCCAATTGCCACCCCTTCTACAGGAAAATAGAGTAAACACAAAGATACAATAAGGAAAGTTCGTTAAAAAAAATACCATAAGGAAAGAGTGAAAAGTGAAAACACACACAAAGATACCATGAGGAAAGTTCAAAAATAAAAAAATGTACCATAAGAAAAGAGAGAAAAATAATAAACTAACGGTTATAATAGTTTAAACCAACGGTAATATTATTAATTATTACTAATATATATCCTACAAAATCGCTGTAATTATTTTACACCCTTTTATTTCTCTTTTTTTATGTTTCCTTTTTCTTCTCCTCTGGGATCTCTCTGTCTTGTTCGAATCGGTCGCTGATCATGGCCTCTTCCAGCTCCGGCAATTCAATACCTGCGCCTGGTAAACACTATCTCCCAACTCCGTAAACACGCGCAAGAACAATATCAAGTTCTATTATCTCATGCATAATTCGAGAATATCTATGTGCATTTTGCTTGATTTTACAGTCTAATTATGTTCTGTATACCTGTCGGTTTCTTAAATATTTCAGAGGCCGTACAAGTTCTCGTTTCTTCGCTGGCAGATGAGTCTCCCATGGTCAGAGAGGCTTCGGCTGCTACTCTCAAAGACATAGCGTCTCTGTAATTTCACTCTTCTTGTCCATTTTGATTTAGTGATTGTGAATATTCTTTTGATTGATGCAGCGTAAATCAATTATTTGCTTTGAATTGGATGATTTTATCTGTTTTTTGAACTCCCCCTATGGTTCTGGGATAATTTGATTAGAAATATATATTGAGTGAATTATTGAATGTTTCTTGAAACCCTTTAATTGTACTTGAATTATTTGATTCTGAATGTAAATTGAATGAGTTCTTGAATGTTTATTGAAACCCTCTTCTGGTTCTTGAATAATTTGATTCTAAATATAACTTGAATGATTTCTTGATTGTTTCTTAAACCCTTTTCTGGTTCATGATTTTTTTGAATGCTTCTAGGAACCCGCTCCTGGTTCTTGATTGTTGTTCAACTGTGTCCCGTGGTGGCCGGAGGGTACTGTAATGTTTATTGCTTTTGGTCAAGCATGATTATTTGTTATTAAGTGCTAATAAGATAACAACGATTAGTCATTGAATATTATAAATTGGAATTCAGAGATTTGGGAACATAGCTGGATTATTTCAAGTTATGTCTGTGGCAATTCGAGCATTGGGTAAAGATGATGTTGATCCTCATTACATGGCAAAGCTTGCCAAAATAGCCGCTGCTGAGATCATCTCAACCAAGGTACAATATTACTGTGACCAGAACTGGTAACACTGGGATCTGATTTTGGAAAAATATTTACTTAAACTTATATACAGATGACTAGGTTCATATATATATATATATATACGTGTGTATCTTAGAAAGCTAAAGACTAAAGAGAAAGATGTTAGATTAATTTGTATACATAATTGTAAGAGAGAAGCGAAGAGGAGTAGTTCATAGAACCAAAGTCTTGAACATTACATACAACAATACAATGGGAAAATGGGATGGGGGCTAGAAGATAAAGACCTAGGTAAACACTAAGTAGGAAAATACAAAACTACCCTCTTAACTAATAAAAGCTAATTCTGACAAAAGAGTATGAGGTATGAGTCATGAAAGCATGTAGGAGAATATCATTATAGACTGTCTTATGTTTTTAACTTCTCTCCGAGAAATGTGATCGAACAGACTTTAACTAATTGTTTAGATTTTAATTGATCATATTAGGAGAGCCGTGGAGATGCTGCTTATCTGATGCCTCATTTGTATTTTTTGCTTGGTGTGGTTGCTTATATGTGTGAACACCTTTTCATTATTATCAATCTTTATCAATTCTCCTACTGGTGGTGATGACAATTCATCTGTGGGAACTGGGGAGGGGATGGAGATTGATAAAGATTTCCATATTCAAATACTCTTATTTGGACTTATTTAGCATGTTTCACTTTGCGAGCTGATAAATTTGTTATTGGAGTATCTTTTTGTGTTTATTCTTATGAGTCTTAAGTAAGAAGACGTCGTTGAGGTTTGCTTACTCTTGGATGATATAATGGAAGTGATGATTAAGGTCTTTCTCTTATAATGTACTTTACATAATATATATAAGTATTCTGATTGCCGCAATCTTTGTATTTTATGATTTGTGTAAAGAAGCTGCTAATCAGCTGAGATACACCGGAATCCTTACAGTAAATAAGTCCTGAAGCAGCAATTGAGTAAGAAATCTTATAATCCACATGACTCATGTTTTAGGACAGCGAACTTCGAGTGCAGATTCATGGTAAGTGTTAGGGAGTTCTAAATTATAGTAAGATTAAATTCTATTTGAGGGTTATATCTACTTTCTTCGAGTTTTGATTCCAAAATAAAAGTCATGACAAGTGAGTTCATTTCAATCAAGTTAAGGACTTCTTGCCCTGTTCATTTTACTATAAAAGTATCAGTGAAATGCAGGGGAAAAATAAGGGTTTGTGAAGAGGTGCATATTACCACATGAGCGCTACATGAACATGTTACATGGTCATCTTTTCATATTTTGTTATTCTAATACATTTAGTTCCTACTTGTGATGGTTATTTGATGACAAATCGTAGATATCGATCTGACTCACAATTTGCTAGATTAGGAATCTTTTTAATGAACCAAATCCTGATTTGACTAGCATGCTTTTATATGTAAGCCCTGATAATATTGATGTTTGATTGTTCCTCAATCCTAACTTAAACCACGTGTCTCTATCATCTATTGAATGTATTTGTTTTGTTGGAAAGATTATGGTTGTGGGTATTCTACTTTTTCCCCCGTTTGTAAATCTGTTCATGACATAGAGTAACATTGGGATATGTTTACATGGAAAATCATTCTTGCCTCTTCCTTCTTCATTGTCGTCTGTTCTATATTTTCCGTATTTTTCTTGTTAACATTAATATATATATTTTAGAGAACTACCTTTGTGTGTTTAACTTGTTGTAGGAACTCAATGCTGATTGGCAAAGGGCTGCATCTGGTGTACTTGTTGCATTAGGTTTACATCTGCCTGACCTTGTAAGTTCCTTCTTTTGACTTATTCTGGACAATTTTGTGATGAAATATGGTGTTTTGAGTTTAATCATTCTTTTTAATATTTTTCTGCTACTATCATATTTCAGCTCAGTACCATGAACTTTAAGTTTTTGCAATCTTGACCTGATTGATTGAGGAATTTAAAATGTTGCAAGTGCAACCTTAATCTTGATTTTTGGAAGTGGCGATTGCAAGTTGAATCATTTATTCCGGCCCTTATTAGAGGAAAGCTTATATTGAGTTTAGTGTAATTGCAACATGAATTCTTATGATTATTGTGATTGTACCAATAGAAAGATCTTCATAATGTAATATGTTGACTGTTGTGGGGTCAAAACGTACAGTGTAGCAGTTTTCTTTTCTCGAGCTCCATTATGCTGTTCATAGTATTCACTACAATTGGTTAACTTTTATCATTAATATTATTTAGATGATGGAGGAAATATTTCTTCATTTCTCTGGATCTAATTCAGCTCTTCCTGCTATGGTTCAAATACTATCAGAATTTGCTTCATCTGATGGTATGTGTCATCTTTAGTTTCTGATTTTAAACTAAGACTAAATCTGCTTTCTATATCTGAGTTTCGTTTCTGAAATTGGTTTAATGATGTAATTTTTTGTGATATCTGAAGCTTTTCAGTTCACTCCACGACTCAAAGGTGTACTTACAAGAGTACTGCCAATTCTAGGAAATGTAAAGGAAATCCATCGGCCAATCTTCGCCAATGGTATGCTATCATTGGTTGCATCTGTGCTCTTAATTGGTAGCTAATGGAATTTTTGTGCTATTGTTCCAATTGATACATTATTGTAATGGACAATAAAATGTTTGCTATTTTGCCACAACTGTGAACCACTTTCTTTCTAAGAGGACTCCTATATGAACAGTGAAGATGACAGGGTTAGATAGATGATCATATTGCTGCATCTAGAGGTCCTGCTCGGTGAGAAATAATTTGCAGACCTAACACGAACATCATTACATTTGATATCTGATTGCGAAGAACATCATGATGGCTTCAATTCCAGTTTTTTGCATTCCACTTGACATTGGTTATGCTTAGTCTCTGGTAGTGGTAGATATATTATCACATTATGATAAATTAATAAACATGTAAAGCGTGCAATGCAGATCATTCTTTTTATATTTATGTTGATAAATTTCTTTGTCCTTTTCCAGCATTCAAGTCTTGGTGTCAGGCCTGTTGGCAATATAGTGTTGAGTACCCACTGTTTACAGCTATTGATGGTGATGTCGTGTAAGACCTGTTTATTTGCTTCTGCTCAATATTGCAGGACTCAGCCTGTTTAACTTTTCACAAATGACTACTTTGGATTGTAATAAGCCATTGGGTGCAGGTCTTTCCTGAACTCTGCATTCGAGCTTCTATTGAGAGTTTGGGCAACTTCACGAGATCTCAAGGTTTCCATCTGTAATGTTCATGTGATTCCTTGTATGAGTGTTCATTTGTCTATCTTCTGGAATATGATCTCAATATTTCCTATGTTTTGCTAGCTGCGTTATAATACAAAATAGATTCTTGACGCCTGACTTGTATCTTATCATTGGATGAGATAAGTTGTGAATAGCTTATTCCGGATGCTTTTGAGCTTGTTGTGTGCTACTCATACTTGTGGGAAATCTCTTATAGAATGATTAATATGTCAAATTATACATAGTGGCTACTTTAAATTGCGTAAATGATTCATCAACACAGTGAATGTTTTTCTTATTTAGTAATATCGCTGATGATTTTTGTATGCTTTTGAGTTCTTAGAGCTGAAAATAAGATAGTCTGTTAGTTAGAAGTGCTTGAAACACGTATATGCCCAGTATGCCTTCATCTAAAGGATTACAACTGGGACCCTTTTTGCCACTATCAGCTTATGTTTGACCTTGTGTTTCAAAGCTTTGCTTGCTCTAACAGTTATAAGTCTGGGGCATATAAAATTACTTTTTATCCTTTATCTATGATGTTTCACCCTGAAATTTTAAGGGGACGATTCATTCTAGAGGGAAATATTGGCACTGACGACAAACCTAGATCAACATAAGGGAACATGTCCGCTAGTTTAGTAGGAAGACCAGGTTTTTGCCAATGATATTGTTTTTGTTTCTGCAGGTCCGTGTATCTACTGTTGAGGCTTTAGGCCAGATGGTTGGTCTAGTAACCAGGACTCAACTGAAGTCGGCTTTACCCAGACTTGTGCCCACTATTTTGGAATTGTAAGTGGTTAGCTTAATATATTTGTCTGAATATTTTCACAGTTCACTAGTGATATTTGGCTATTCTGCCTTTTGTCCCTAATGAATAGCTTAACAGGCTGGCCAATACTTTCCTGAAGTTATTATATTTTATTTTATGAACTGAGAGTCAATAGCTATTTCTTGTCTCTTTTTCTTTTCATGATGCAGGTATAAGAAAGATCAAGATGTTGCCTTCGTGGCTACATGTAGTCTCCACAATCTCTTGAATGCTTCCTTACTTTCAGAAAGTGGTCCACCTTTGCTGGACTTTGAAGTCAGTGAATATAATTGCGATTTTTCTATTGAGAGGATTGAAATTCATGCTGTTTAATTTTGATTTATTTGTATGCTTGAAATCAGATAGCACATTCTAGAAGTTGTAGTTTTTTTTTCTTTTTTCTGATATGTGTGATCTTTATTTCATTTCAAAGTTACACGTAAGTATGTTGTCCTAATAAACTATACTTTGCCTTGCATGTTGCATTAATGATCTCTGTTCATTCCCTAGTGTTGAGAAGTAGAATCAAATCAGAATGGATTAAATTAAGATTATTGCATGATTCTTGGGATAGCAGAATATTGGATTTTATCTAAATTGATATGGAAGATATTTTTCCATTAATGTATTTTTCTCACCTATATATAGGTGATATTGTAATTCTCAAGATAAGAGAGAAATAAAACTCCTATAGCCCTTTGGGCATTTGTTCGTGGATGTAGGCTAAATGCCGAACCACGTTATTTCTTCGTGTTCTTCTTTCTCTCTTCAAAATCCAACATGGTATCAGAGCCCTAAGGATTAGGGTTTCTGGGAAGCTTTGTGCAGCCTTCATTGTTGCAAGTTAATTCGATTGCAGCCTTCATTGCTGCAAATTATGTTCATAGCAGCCTTCATTGCTGCATGTTAATCCAATTGCAGCCTTCATTGCTACGTTCTTATAATTGCACAACACGCATCCAATGCAACAATTATCATTTTTTTGAACTTCAGCATGTTCGTAAAATGTGTCAAACTCAATGATTTCGTTTTCTGCTAATGCTACCACATGGAGGAGTGCAACTCTTACTGCTGTAATTTCCATTGTTCAAGTTGAATACTCCAACAAAAAGTATCATCGTATTCAACTTGGGGGGAGTGTTGAGAAGTAGAATCAAATCAGAATGGATTAAATTAAGATTATTGCATGATTCTTGGGATAGCAGAATATTGGATTTTATCTAAATTGATATGGAAGATATTTTTCCATTAATGTATTTTTCTCACCTATATATAGGTGATATTGTAATTCTCAAGATAAGAGAGAAATAAAACTCCTATAGCCCTTTGGGCATTTGTTCGTGGATGTAGGCTAAATGCCGAACCACGTTATTTCTTCGTGTTCTTCTTTCTCTCTTCAAAATCCAACACCTAGTAATATCATTACTCTTATTAAATGATGTTGAATTTGTGTCTTAGCATTTCTGGTTTTCAGGTTTTCTCTAAGCTCATGCTTATAGTGAACTGGTGGACATTTTGCTAGCTAACAATTGGCAGGAAAAGGGAGTTGGGGGTGGGTGGGAGGTTGAATGATATGATTCACTTGACTGTTGGTAGAAATGTGATTTGTGCATACTCAAAACATCTTATATAAGAAGCCTCATAGAGTGTGATTTTTGTAAATGCAAGTTAAAAGGTAAGAGATTTTCTTTTTGATTAATTTTGTAACTTCATGTTCATGTTCGTTAATGCCTCACTGAGTGTGATTGATATTACTATAATTTAAAAGGAATTTAGAGATTTTATTTTTATTGATTTGGCATCATGTTCATGCTCTAAATATGTCTGTTGGAATTACATGATGGTATCTGTACGAGGCAAATTATGATTAAAGGTGCATGTATGTAAAACATGTAAAGTGTGTAGGTTGACAACCGCTAGTATTCTTTAACTTTCTTATATATGTTTTATTTATTGATATTGTCCTTATTTTCTCGAAAATGTAATCATTTAAGTTATAAATTTGCAGGACCTTACTGTCATATTATCAACACTTCTTCCCGTTGTTTGCATCAATAATGACACTAAGCAGCATTCAGGTTTTTCAGTGGGACTGAAGGTAAAAATTTGTCTGGTGATCAATCTGTACTGATGTGTGCTCTATTTGTGTGTAGTATTTGGCTTGAGAATATAATTTGGTACCATCTCTGAGTTACTTCTCTTTAAATGCGCAGATTAAGCAATTTTTCTGCGATAATTCTGTTCCTCTGAGCAGTTGTGCGGGGTTGTCTTGATCTCTTTGTTTTCACTTTCTGACTGGTTGAAAATAGTAACTCTAGTTACATCTGTGCTTTTCACCTATCTTTCTCAAATTTTTGGGTGAACTTCTCAGGTTTACAGATTAATTTATAGATGCTCAGGGACAAAATCTTTTGTAGATGGAGATCTTTCTATGGGTTTTCTATTAGCGCATTAAAGTTTTACGATGGAAATTCTTCTCTCTTTGGAACTATAGAGATTGAAAAATCGCTGTTGGTTGGATCTGTTCCTTTTTGACTTTGCATTTTTCATCTCCAGTATCATCAGTATGATGATCATCTCTCTCTCTCTGTGTCTCTGTTTTCCCTGGTCAACATAATCTTCTATCTTAATACTCGGTATCTGTTTCTTGTGTGAGTTCTAGATAGGTGGTTGTTCATTGATAATTTATCTTATTACCTTGGTTGGTAATCAGTTTTTGTACCTTATGTATGTGCAGACCTACAATGAAGTTCAGCATTGCTTTCTGACTGTTGGTCAAGTCTACCCAGAAGATCTCTTCACGTTCCTTCTCTATGTGGGTAAAATTGCCAAAAATATTGTTTTGAATAAGAATTCTATTGGTAATTACATATATAGAAAGTAAAGAAGAAAAACAAAGGAAAGACATTATAGGGTAAACCATTTTTAGGTTTTCACTGCCTTACCTTTGTTTTGTGAATGATGTATGTTCCAGAAATGCAGGTTGAAGGAAGAACCTCTAACTTTTGGTGCACTTTCTGTCCTCAAACATCTTTTACCTAGGTTAGCTTTCTTTTTTCCTCCACCCACCAAAAGTTTTCAGATTCCACGATATTTTAACAACTTATGCTCTCTCATTATTTCCTTATTAAGGTTGTCTGAAGCTTGGCATGCTAAAAGGCCTTTGCTAGTTGAAGCAGTGAAAAGTTTGTTGGATGAGAGTAGTTTGGCTGTTTGCAAGGCACTTTCTGAGGTAGTTTATCAATGGCAGAGTACCAGTTGTTATATTCTTCTTTTTTGATATTACTAGTTGTAATATTCAAATCACTAATTGTTTCTTAATTTTTGTATTTTTAATTATTGTGTCTCTGATTGTAGTTAATTGTTGTTATGGCGTCCCACTGTTACTTGGTTGGTTCACCAGGAGAGTTATTTGTGGAATACTTGGTACGCCACTGTGCAACGACAGATACGGATAGGGCAGACACTGAGAGTTCAAAGGAATTTATTAGGTCTACTGGCTCTTTCTATCCTTTCCTGCACAAGAAATCAGAGGTTTGATCTTTGCTTGGAGCATCTTATATTCTGTTTGATTGCATTGCTGTGGACACAATTGGAATCTAACAATAATATCTCGCAGAATGAAGATTTAGTAAACCATGCTTTACTTTCATTGTTTTGTGTGTGTGTACGTGTATTATATTGTAACTCACGATAATAGCAAATGACACACAAATGCTGAGATTTGGTTTTTTTGTGGTGTCTTCTGAACTATGTAAAATATGCAGAATGAATAATTTTTGAAAAAGAAAAATGCAAGAACATCCATTGGTGCACTTTATAAGGCTATTAAAATCGAACTCAGTGTTCTATTGCAAAGGAAGTAAGATATGCTTTAATTCTCATCAGAGTGAATTACTCCTAATTTTTGCAACTTTGATGAAGCTTTTTCAGTAGATGTTTAGTATTATTCAGATAAATTATCTTTGTATGAGGATTGCACCTGTTCCTGCAGTTAGAAGGAAGAGTGGAATATGAATGAACTTGTTCATAACATATATATCCATCAAACTTAGGGTTGTGTAAGGAAAATCTTCACTGTAAAACTCTTTTGGTTTTCTACCTCACCTCTGGGGGCACAAAGGAAAACTTAGGGAAAAGGCAATATCTGATGCTGTTTCATTTAGAAACGAAATTCCATCGCATAGAAATGCTCTTGGTTATTTCATCTTTGAATGAAGTTCTCACTTGTGTGAGTTCCAGGTTGTGCTCACCTGTCATGAAAATTTTGTCTTTTATATTGTGATCTTTCAATTAAGCACGTTCATTATGCAATATAACGCTAGGATCATTTGCAGGTAAATGTTGGAGGTGTATGTCCAACCGATCTTCGTGACATATGTGAAAAAGGTCTTCTTTTAATAACTGTCACCATTCCTGAGATGGAGGTACGCATCAGCCTTTGGTCTACCCCCCGCGCCTATGTTCATATTTTTCTCATACTTCTCTTATGCTGATTATAGTTGGCAAAGTTTTTCCTAGTAACATTTTTGTGTGATATTTCCAGCATGTGCTATGGCCATTTTTGTTGAAAATGATCATACCACGAATTTACACTGGTGCAGTTGCTACGGTAAGATATACTATGTGTATTTGTAACATGAAATGCGATTCTGTCAGTTCATCTCTACATTCAACTGAGATATTTTCTGTCTGCTGGAATATGATCCTCCATCCTGTCATTTATATCTGGAGATATTTTTAGTTAGAAATCTAATCTTTTAGTATAGGTTTGCAGATGCATCTCAGAATTATGCAGAAATAAACATACTCAAAGTGATATTATTCTTTCTGATTGTAAAGCCCGAGTTGATATTCCTAATTCTGAGGTTTCATCTCCTCTCTTTTCTATACTTGTTTAACTTCCTGTTCTTATAGCAGTGTGTAAACTTTTTCATAATTAAATTACAGGATCTTTTTGCACGTCTTGTGGTGCTCCTCCACAATCCGCTGGCAAGGGAGCAGCTGGTGACTCAGATTTTAACCGTAAGTGTTCCTTATTGCAACATTTTCATATCACATGGATGGTCAAAAAGCAAGTGCAGGAAACTGGATAATGTAGCCTTGCAGGTCTGTAAGCCATTAATTAGATTGATCGATATAAGAATGAACTTTAATATCTATACTTTTAATGTTCAAGAAGTAAGTATTGCTGATGAATGCCATAGGTCTGTATAATTTGACTTGCAAAGCTTAGGATGTCGTGTTTTATATCCTTCAATATCATGAACGAGGTATGCCAATAAGATGCACCATGAGTGTTGTTCTGTACGGGCTCCTCAGGAAAGAATTGGTGTTAAGTTTGTGCCAAAATCCTCCTAAAATTATAATTATGTTACTTATTGACTCGGCAATGCAACATATCTCCTTATTTTGAATGGTTTAACAGATAGTGCCTTCAATCATGGCAATCGACTGTTGGTTAGTGATGGAAGTGAATTAAGTTACCGATAAAAATGCTGCCAATCAGAATCTTGAGTTTGATATTTGGCTCTTGTAAAATATGCTGAGAAAACTTGATTCTTCTTCATTAAATGGTTACATATTTATACAAGGAAAGTTGGGAGACACATACCCTAAAAGCCTCCCACTCACTCCCTAAAGCACTCCCTAAAGTACTCCACTATGTTCCCTAAAATATTGATTCTATTTATTATATACACTAGCTTTAACACTCCCCCTCAAGTTGGAGCATACACATTTATCATGCCCAACTTGTTACAAAGATAATCAACCCGAAATCCATTAAGAGCTTTTGTGAAGATATCTCCCAATTGTTCTCCGCCACGTATCCCGTAGAAATCAAGCCTTCCCGAATCTTTTCACGAATGAAGTGACAATCAATCTCAATATGCTTTGTTCGTTCATGAAATACGAGATTAGACGCAATGTGAAGTGCAACTTGGTTGTCGCACCATAACTTAAGCGGTATAGAAACTTTAAGGCCTACTTCAAAGAGAAGTTGATGTATCCACATTATTTCGCACACGATTTGGCCATAGCCCTATATTCGATTCGCACTCGACCGTGAAACTACATTTTGCTTCGCTTTTCCATGACACCAAATTACCTCCAACAAATACACACATACACAAGTAGATCTTCGATCTTCCTCGATCCCGCCATCGAAGATCTCAAAACCTTCAATTCTAGTATGCCCATGATTGCTATATAGAATTCCTCGCCTGTGTGCTCTTTCTTCGAGATAGCACAAAATGTGCTCAACAGACTTTCCAATGATCGATTGTTGGAGAAGACATATATTGGCTTACTACACTCACGGAATAAGCAATATCCGGGCCGAGTAGCGGTGAGATAATTCAATTTTCCAACCAATCTCCTGTATCTCTCTCGATCCGTAAATAACTCACCATCTTTCGTAAGTTGTACATTAGGAACCATAGGAGTGTTGCATGGTTTAGCCCCTAATTTTCCTGTTTCAGATAATAAATCAAGCACATATTTTCTTTGAGATAAGAATATTCCTTTCTTACCTCTTAAGACCTCAACGCCCAAGAAATACTTTAGTGCCCCTAAATCTTTTGTATGAAACTCAGGTATGAAGAAACGCTTTGAGAGATGAGATACCACTATTATCACTTCGATGAATGACAATATCATCAACATAAATCACTAATAGAATGATCCGGGTACCAGATCGTTTGTAGAAAACCGAATGATCGGATTTACTCTTCTTCATCCCAAAATGCTCAATAGCCCAACTAAACTTTCCAAACCATGCTCGAGGACTTTGTTTCAAACCGTATAAAGACTTACGAAGACGACAAACTTTCCGAACTCCCCGAGCAACAAAACCAGGTGGTTGCTCCAAGTAGACTTCTTCCTGAAGGTCACCATGAAGAAATGCATTTGTGATGTCTAACTGATGTAAAGGCCAAGAATATGTGGCTGCCATAGAAATGAACAATCGGACAAACTCACGCTTAGCAACAGGAGAAAAAGTGTCAGAATAATCAACTCCATATGTTTGAGCATATCCCTTAGCAACAAGTCGAGCTTTCAATTGAGCAATAGTTCCATCTGGATTAGTTTTAACAGCAAACACCCATTTACAACCAATAGCCTTTTTACCTGCAGGTAAGTTCACTAAGTCCCAAGTACCATTATTGTCTAAAGCATTCATCTCCTCAATCATAGCCTTACGCCAACCCGAATGAGATAAAACTTCATGAGTAGTTTTAGGTATAGAGATAGAGTCAAGAGATGCAATAAAAGAGCATGAGATTTAAAGGAAGTAAATAGGCCACGATTACCTGTCATGTGATCTGTTGCACCAGAGTCAATTACCCATTTGGAAGATGAGGAAACAAGGCATGTTGGTATTTTACCTGAATCAGTTATGGCGGAGATGGGAATAGATGAAGACTTTAGAGATTCTTGGTACTGTAAGAACTTAGCATATTCATTGGCCGAAATTGAAATAGACTCAGGAGGCCCATTAGCAAAAGCAAGATGTGTTGATTGGTTAAACTGATTCTTTCGATGTAACTTTGGGCAATCCTTCTTAAAGTGCCCCGGTTCATGACAATAGCGACAGACAATGTTGCTCCGATAAGATCCCCGAGTTTCATTATTTTGATGAAAGTTTCTTATTTGATTTCCATTTGTGTACATTTTCAATCCAAAAAATAAAGTCAAAAACAAAGTCTGACTAAAATCAGAAAAAAAAAATGAATATTACCAAAAGTCAAACCTGGTCAAACCGGACAGACCAGGGAAACAGCGAGTAAAAGCGGCGAGTAAGGTCGGATAAGAAATAATAGACAAAGCAAATCCTAAAATAAAACCCAACAAACCCAGCTGGATAAGAACCCAAAACAGAGAGAAATGAGGTAACTTGACCTCAACAGGGACTGTCGGAGCGCGTGTGAACAGTGTGCGCCGGCGACAACGACAAATCTCTGGCATACAACAAAAAACTGGGAGGTGCGCAGCTGAAAACTCAAAATCTGAACTCAAAATCTGGAAAAAAAATCAAAATCTGAAACAGACCCCAAACACCTGAAGCAGCAGCTACTGTTCCGGAGAAAAAAAAAATCTGAAACCCTAATCCCTCTCGAACCTCAGCTTGATACCATGTAAAATATGCTGAGAAAACTTGATTCTTCTTCATTAAATGGTTACATATTTATACAAGGAAAGTTGGGAGAAACATACCCTAAAAGCCTCCCACTCACTCCCTAAAGCACTCCCTAAAGTACTCCACTATGTTCCGTAAAATATTGATTCTATTTATTATATACACTAGCTTTAACATCTCTAGGTTTTGTGATCTACTCGTTAGTCGGAATAGCCAGGATTGGGAGCTAAAATGTTTCAACTTCTAAGATCCATTACGGGATGAACTTGGCAAGCACGGGAGAGGATACATCATATGGTGAATGTGTAAACGTGATTTGTGGGAGTTGTGGATGACTAAACTCTTCTTTTGAGATTCACTTCATTTTTTGACTAGAGAGATGTGAAGACTAACTTATAGCCTATAATGAGTTAATTACGTTGAATACAAAGATATTTTGCTCGGTTTGGTTATAGGAGATTTAAGGGCTTGGTGAGGGGAACAGCCAGGTGTGAAATATTGCATTGGTGTCTGATGTTGGTTAGTTGGAAGGTCCAACTCCACCCATTTTTAAAGCTTTATCCCATTTGTATCTAGGGTTGCCTACATGGACCTTTTCTTCAACTCCATTTAGTTATGTCCCGTAACCACATTTAATCGCACACAGGGGAAATCTACATTTAATGTTCTCATTAAAACAGATATCATTAGTTTTCCTGTCTGGAGAATCTAGCGACATCTTCTGATGTGCCCAAAGCATCCAAGTGGTTATCATGCAGCTTAATGCTGTAGGCACCACCTTGACTAGAATGCTAATAATATAATTTAAAGATATTACGACCTTACTTTACATAGTAGGAGCACCTTCTTTTTTCCCTAGATGGGAGATTATAGAATACAATAACTTAACATGTTAGGATCACTTTCCTTCTTTTCATAGATGGGAGCTTATGGACAATACCATCTTCCATTAGATTGTGGATCAATTTCTCACAGTGATTGGTTGGAATAACTGGAGGCCGAAGTTTAGGGTTCGTTCCTCCTATTATAACTAAATAGTCCTGTGTTGTTTTATCTTTGTGAGCAGATGACATTGTCCTTTTAGTTGTCTTATGAAGCATTTTAAACTGAAGTCAAGCTTTGAATGGTGGTTTGCCTCCCGTGTTGAGCATGCAAAAACCTCATTTGTACTCAAGTGGGGTACTTTAAGAATCAATATCCACACAAAGTTATGATTTATTTCCATGATTTTCATTTTTTAGCTAGTATTGAAACGAAATCCAGGCATAGCCTTACGAATAAGCAGAATTGTTTGACTCTTCTACAATTTGTTTTTGCAGGTCCTGCATCACTTAGCTTCTTTATTTCCCAAGAATATCATCTTATTTTGGCAAGAAGAGGTATAGCAGCTTGATAATGTACTTTCATCTTGATTGCTAATTTGAAGAGTGGATTATTTTTGTGAACAAGCTTTTACAGACATGTTTTATGGTAATGTATTTACTATATAGGATTCATTGTCCATGTGGTATTTAGTTACCTTTTGGTGTTTGGGTTAATTATAATGAAATTATGGGGTCAGATTAGGAGTTAAGGAGGGGGTGGGCATGGCAATGGGATTGATCTGTCATGTCTTGAAGGTCAAGTAGCATCACAGATGAACTCCACTAAACAATTGCTAGATGGCCTCAGTTCTTGGGGACGATATTGGATTTTTAATTTCATTGGAGTTTCTGGCACCTTGTTGATCTGGGATCCATTATTTAATAGGTTCTTTTGTGGTAATAATGTAGTATATCATCCGGCATTTCACTAACTGTTTATATTGTTTTATGCATTAGATACACGTATCCTTTTATACGTGGAAATGGTTTATTTTCTATTTGTCAATATTGTTACTTCACAATTTTCGAATACATTTTGCATAGATTAATTTATGTACACAGAGGTACCAGATAGATACAAAATGGAAACTCTGTTCTAACTGTTTGTATTCTTTTGTAAGCTCTAGATTCCCAAAATGAAAGCTTATGTGAGTGATCCTGAAGACCTAAAGCAAGATCCACTATATCAGGAGACTTGGGATGACATGATTATTAATGTAAGTTATGGTGGCTCTTGTTGATCTTAGTGTTTGTTGGCTAATACAGTTTATTTCACTGCATTCATAGATTGAGAACATATTTAAGGTGGTCAGGCCACATTCGATACATAGAAGAAATGAGTTGAGAAGTTCACAACGGGACTCTTGCATTTTCTAAAATCATGTTCCTTTTTTAAAACTCAAACATTTTAATACTTTTATGTTAACAGTGATAAATTCCTCTAGTTTACCATGTGCATGTTTCTATTCTCCTACTTCCATGAAAAGCAAGACACACAATGTAGGTTAGATGCTGCAGTGGTCTCTAGTTAGCCAGTTTGTTCTTGATTCTTCCTTTTTGAGACTTCCTTTTGAGTATATAGGTCCAAGTTTGACAGTGGACTGGGGCCACTATTTTGGTCTTATACAATCTTTGTTTGTGGAGAACAGTTTGTTGCAGAATCATTGGATGTGATTCAGGATGTTGATTGGGTGATTTCTCTTGGAAATTCTTTTGCTAAACAATATGAACTTTATTCATCTGATGATGAGCATTCTGCACTGCTTCACAGGTATGATTCATTGTTATGTAACACTCTTTTATTTATGGGTCATATGTGAACCAACCGCGCCTTTATTTTGCTTAATGTGTGATCATTTTTTGCCGCTGAGGGGGCGGGGGCAATATCGTTTTAATCTTAGTGACAAGTGTTTGTTTTTTTTGCTAGAAGGTCTTGATCATATATGCTCTGTACGATATTAATGTGGAAAAAACTTGTAAAGTTTGTTCAAGATTTATATCTTCTAGATTTTTCTATTTTCTATATTATGTTTTTTTAACAACTGCTTGTTTCCTGTCTATTTTACTATTTTCTCTCCCTTTTCTCCTGTGCGTATTATTTGTTATGAAAAACTCACTAAGAATCGACCGAAGAGACCAAATTTGGGATGATGACATAGCTAGACTTGATAAACATGTACTTAATGTTTAGACCACATTGTGTTCTCTGTGTTTATGGGCTTCGAATTGCTTGGAAACTGTTATTTGGAGAGTTTTGATAGACTGAATTTGGAAAAGAGAATGCAACTAGCCAACCTCAGCTAGAATTAATGGGACTTTGCAGAGTCATATTAAGTTGTTTAATTTTACAATAAATTCAACAAGTGTAAAGAGATTTTAGATTTGATTATGCTCATTCTTTTTTGTGAACGTCGTGCTCAGATGTATATGATTCTGACATGCATGTTTGTGCTTGATGTTTAGAACTCCAGTCTTTTGTGTGTAATTTTCTTCATTGAGAAATCTTTAGATGGTGTGGCTGCAAGCTGATTTGGTCTTTCCTAGTGCAGGTGCCTTGGCATTTTGCTGCAGAAACTACATGACAGAACCTATGTCCGTGCTAAGATTGATTTGATGTACATGCAAGCTAACATTGCTTTGCCAGTGAATAGGCTTGGTTTGGCAAAGGCCATGGGATTGGTAATCATTTTCCGCATAAGATGCTACTTATTCATGCTTAGTTTAACTCAAGCCTTGGGAACAAGAGTTTTGTTAAGCTGATCCCATTGAGTAAATGATGCTTATGGCTTGCTGTTGTATTGACACCTAGGTTGCTGCGTCCCACTTGGACACAGTTCTGGATAAGCTAAAAGACATTCTTGATAATGTTGGTGATAGTATCTTCAAAAGGTATGATGCTGGTGCTTTATGAGTTATATGGCTCCTAAAGTCAGTTTCATTTTGGTAATTTTTTTTATGGAATTAGAACTTCCTTATATCTAATTGTCATGTACAGTATCACGTATTAACTGTGGATGAAAGTTTCTTGATGATGGTTGACAATTAAATGATAACCATTGCAGTATTAGATTTTCATCTGCGAGTGATAGAACATTTGATATTATGGTCATGTTGGAGGGAATAGACGGGACACAAAAAATTGCTATATTTAGTATTTGGATATATGCAGCGTGCAAACATGGCCATTGATGTATTCCTGAATAGGTTGCTTGTAGGTGTGAAATAAGTTCTTTACCTTGTGTTTATGAGTTCAATCACTTTGGCTATTTAACTTATGATATCTTCATTGTATCTGGTATTATATGCATGAATATATGCTCCTAAGTACCTATTCTCTCATTGTATCTGACTATGAATAACGCAAGCTCCATTGCAGGATTTTGTCATTCTTTTCTGATAGAGCTAAAATGGAAGAATCAGATGATGTTCATGCTGCCTTGGCTCTTATGTATGGGTATGCTGCAAAGTATGCTCCATCAACAGTTATTGAAGCCAGAATAGATGCACTAGTGGTACATCGGAATCATTGTTCTGTTGATTTGTTTCTTTCTTGATGTAGCTTAAATTTGCATTTTACGAAACATTATTCTTTTAATTCACTAACTGCGTGAAAAATGTAGAGTGTCAAGACATGTATCTGACAATACCGAATCATAATGACTGTTTGCATCATATGAACCGTTAATCTTTCAATTTGTTGACCGCCTGAAAGTTGTCTAATATGAAGTCATGTATGTAACTAGCTTGGCCATGTTTTCTGGATCTAACTGACTTTTGACTGCTGATAAAATGCTGGATACTGACTTGTACTTCTGATAGAATGCTGGATACCGGTAATATATTTCAAAGGGGAGGAGGAGGGCGGGGATTTTTCTTGTCTTATTTGTTGCTGTGGCTTGCCTTCCTAGTTATTAATGGACTACTGGACTAAATGTTAATAGTGGCAAGGATCCTTGAATAGAATATTGGGTATTTCTCCAATCATGTAGCACGCTCATATAAATGGTGAATGTCAGATATTTGTTTGATAGTTGTAATAATTATTATTTAAGAGTGGTTCAAGTGTGTTTGTTTGTTGTGGAGTTTCTTTATATTTTTAATGTATTGCTGTCTACCTGTGTTCGAATTGGTAAAGTGGTAGGAGAGTTGTGAAACTTGTAATGATATTTTTCCTGTCTTTGGTTGACATTCAGTGGTCTAAAAGCACAGATGTGCATCTTTCCTTGGTTTGAATGTGATTTAGATTCAATGTGAAGCAAATGATGACAGCAGACCTATATTGAGACGGCCTCGTATCAATTTCTATGCGTGTTTTTGAGGGTCTCAGTGATGCGGCTAGTGCATGAACCATGTATAATACTTCTTTTAAGCATGAGAGTACCTTTTCCTTTGTTGGAAATGAAAAGAACCTAATTTACTCCACGGAACTTTGATAGTTGTAATCCTAGTCTCTACCTGAAAAATATATACATACTCCTAATATATTTTCTTGCTTGGTTAGTATTACTAGTCTGGTTTTGTTCGGACATGTTTGCTTAGATTTTCTTATATGATACCTTTTTGCATTGTTTGACAGGGGACTAATATGCTTTCACATCTTCTTAATGTACGGCATCCTACAGCAAAGCAGGCAGTTATCACTGCAATTGATTTACTAGGTTTGTAAGTCAACATTTTTTGCTATGCGCTGGCTTTGTTCATATTTTGTTGTCTTGTGAATCAGAATTGTATCTTTTTTCTGTAACTTATATTCTCAAGTTTCTTATTTATGATTTACTTTGGTACCATCGTTTTTTTTCCTTCCTCATTGCACACTTCGAAATGGCTAGTTATATTCATCCAAGCTGAGTTATTTCGCATGATTGAGAACTGCACGTATCTTAGAAGGGTTAGTGGGAAAATGAAACAATAAATATAAGAGGTCATTCCCTTTCTGGAAGTGGGTTGTTGTGGATCTGTGAAGATTGAGGTGAATAATTTGAGGAGACTTACCAGAAAGATTAACCCGGTCCCTTATGGTGTAGCAGATTGCAGCATTTTTGTTGCTTGACATGGTTCATGTTCTGTTGTGCATGTTTAATGGCACAATTCATCTATCACATTTTAATGCATCTTTTATCTGCAAAGCCCGATATAAAATGATAATTTCCTATGATACTCTTTAGTCAATCTATAGTGGAATGAACGTTTCTGCCAATGCAGGTCAAGCTGTCATTGGTGCTGCTGAAAGTGGCACATCATTTCCGTTGAAAAGGAGAGATGTACTTCTTGACTACATATTGACTTTAATGGGTCGAGATGATGAAGATGGATTTTCTGATTCTAACTTGGAGCTTCTGCACACTCAGGTTAGTTTTTCAGGAGTTGTGATCTGTTTTGCATTCTATTTACGTAAACCCTTTGCCATAGATATATTCGACTTTATAGTTTTTCTTTGTATTTGTATTTGTAGATATATATGTATTGATGGATGTGTAGTGTTATAAACAAGTATATATGCTATATAAAGTGGAGGGAGAAGATGATTGCAGAAACAAGAAACTAAGAAAATAAGTTTAGTATATGATGAGGAATAGCAGTTTCCATGTCATACCAAATAATTGTTATTTCCTGGTACCATAGGATATATGCCTCCACTAAATAAGTACAGAAAGACTGGCATGAATAAAAATACTCTATAAGACGAGCTCGGGAAGCTTAAAGTTACTTGGAATGATGAAAGTCAGGTTCAAAGAAAGAATGGAAGTTTGGAACAGGATTGATAATCACTAAGTATTATTCTTATTTCATCATTAAATGTTCACATAATAGAAATAAAAAGCATGCCAAATAATTTTATAATAGCAACAAGTTTACATGAATACACATGTATTTCAAAATATTCACTATGCTGATAATTCCATTATAAATTAAATTGATTCAAGATATATAATGAGGCAATTTGTATTGGAAATACAGATTATAGAGAAGAGAATGGGCAACCAAATACATTTTCTTGATGTTCTAGTTTGAAATTTGACATTCTAAATTCTGTTGGATCCTCAATATTTTCAAAATAATGATGACCATGTGAAGCACATGTCATATTTGTAGTATATTAATAAACATGAATAATTTGTGCGCTCATATCATAGGTCAAACATGTCTTGGCCCTTCTATCCTTTTTCGTCACATTCTTGGTTGAGCTCTGCATCCTAAAATTATTTAGTGTTGCAAGCCATCAATTCAGCTGATGATATCTTCATGCTGTGTTTTCATTCTACAAATTACCTTATTTTACTAGCTTTGCCTTTCTGTTTCCTGAATCTGGATGTATCTTTGCAGTCCCTTGCTTTGAGTGCTTGTACTACTTTGGTTTCTGTGGAGCCAAAATTGACTATTGAAACGAGGAACCATGTTCTGAAGGTGAAAGATGTGACTCGGTGCAGTTATTTGTTAGTGAAAACAAAAGTTTCTGCTTCTGAATATGTTACATTTTTGACAGGCTACTTTAGGATTTTTTGGTTTACCAAACGATCCTCCTGATGTTTTGAATGGTCTCATACACAATCTAATTACCCTTCTCTGTGCAATCCTTGTTACAAGGTATATTTATTCCTTCAAAAACTACTTGATTAAATTTTTACTTGGTATATGGTATAAATATTTATGGCTTCATACCGGTTTGCCTCCCAGCAATTAGAAGCTGCTAGAACAAATAGTCAAATACCCCAGTGGAATGAGGTACCCAGTAATTTTATAATGCAAGATTCCCTGGTTACAGCTTCGCGGTGCAGGAGAAGCTGACCTCTTTATTAGTTTGGAATAACTTATTACCTTATATGTCAGGAAACCAAAAAAGAGTCCATAGTCTTTGCCACTTAATCAAAGTACTAAAAAGAATAGTATGCTAAATTATATGTGCTCCTCTTCTATTATGTGATAATCATGGGCGTTCATTCAGGCAAAAGGGCGCTGTCTGACTGCCTAAATAATCACTAGGCAACTGATTGTTCACCCATAACAAACTGCAGTGGCTAGCCCTTCTGAAGTTCTGAGACACCCAATTTGTTTTTTGAAACATTCCTGTTGGTAGCCGAAACGTTATGAAGTATCATGAGGAGAATGCAACTAGAAAAGAAGAAATGTTAAAATGATCAATTTAGATTATAGACTTTTCTGAACTTTCTGTTCAATGTGTCTCATATTTTGTTGAAGCACCCTACCAAGGCAGGCAAATAAAAAATGGGAGCAGTTTTAATATCACAGACTTATTGAAATACAACCTCTAGGGAGTATTATCGACTAATTGTTGCATTTGTTAGAAAGTTACACACCTTGTATATTTCTTCCTTGCTAATTAATAGAATTTCTCTTATAATGATTTCTTTGACTTATAATAATTAATCTTTAAAGTCTTTAATGGAATTACATTCCAAATGTTTCTAGGTATTCAGAATAGGAGGTTTTAGAAATTCTTATCTTCTTTCTATGCAAAGTTATTTGACTTGGCATTATATATTTTCTTAAGATTTTGCTTAGTTTCCCAGAGTATATATGAATGAGGTTTGATGTCTTCCTTTTCTACTTACATGGCTTGCGTAGAAGTAGATAAATATTTTATTTTCTTCATAGTTTGTGCAACGTACCGTCACTACTGAGATCCTTTTTTCTTTCCTTAATACCCTTATAGATGTCTGGTCTATTACTTATATTGACCAGTTCCATTGCATGGATAATAAACTTTTGGACATATTAGTTATTACTGAGATTGTGGAAATACAACTATGTCCTTGGACATATTCTATATCTGTTTTGATTTGTTGTTTAATCCAGTGGAGAGGATGGAAGAAGTCGAGCAGAACAGTTGCTGCATATCTTGAGACAGATTGATCCATATGTTTCTTCTTCTGTTGAATATCAGAGAAAAAGAGGTTGTCTTGCAGCTTACGAGATGCTTCATAAGTTTCGAACAATATGTGTTAGTGGATACTGTTCACTTGGGTGCCAAGGAAGTTGCACTCATAACAAAAGACTCGACCGTGCTTTAACTTGCAATTTTACCAATTTACCATGTTAGTCTCATCTCTCTCTCTCTCTCTCTCTATGCTTTTTACTGTTAAATATCTGATATCGTATATTAAGCCTATGCTATTTCGGTTATTGTCAGCTGCATTTGTATCCCCAAGTCGTGATGCTTTGTGTTTAGGAGAGAGGATAATGATGTATCTTCCACGCTGCGCAGATACAAATCCCGAAGTTAGAAAAACCTCCGCTCAGGTCTGTAATTGGTGAATGTTTACCTTGTTCTACTCAGTTCATCACTATATCAAATCTGTGTGAATTAACATGGGCAAGGTTGATTGGTTTGTTTCCTAGATCAGTTATTGCTTTTTGAATTATAATGCTTGACCTAGAGTTAATGCAGTTGTCTTAATTTGATGTTGTCTTCTATCTGCAGATCCTCGATTTATTTTTTAGTATATCTCTTTCATTACCGAAGTCTGCAATTAGTTCTGGACTTGATATTGAACTGTGCTATAGTGCTTTGTCAGCACTTGAGGATGTTATAGCTATCTTGAGAAGTGTAAGTCAAAGCAGAACTCTCTTCTTTTGATAATTGTTTACTTTATCATACTTCTTTAACGGACAGCAGAAAGGCAAAATAGAGTCTTTTGCTCTAAATTTCCATCGAGACTTATTTTTCCCATTTCTACTTTTGCATATAGGATGCATCACTTGATCCATCAGAGGTATTCAACAGGGTTGTTTCCTCTGTTTGCATATTATTTACTAAGGATGAGGTAATAATATAAATATTTCAAGTCTTTGTTTGCATCATTTGACTTTGAGATAGTTAAACACTTTTTCACGAGCTATTGCATCTCATTACATTTCCATTCACTTTTACAGCTTGTTGCGGCCCTACAAGTTTGCTCAGCAGCTATATGTGACAAGGTCAGACAGTCTGCTGAAGGTGCAATCCAAGCTGTGGTTGAGTTCATTACAGAGAGGGGGAGGGAGCTGAATGAGGCTGATATCTCAAGGTGGAGTGAGAGAATTGTGAGACAGTGTTAATTTGAGCTATTAAATAGGTTTGCATTTGTATTAATTTAGGTCCTTATCGATATCAGGACGACCCAATCTTTGCTTTCTGCCGCCATTCATGTTACTGAGAAGTACCTACGTCAAGAAACACTTGGTGCTGTATCCTTATTTATTTTCATCTTTACTAGGTGATGGTGGCAAATAATTTGCCCTCACTAATTGTTCTCATATGGCTCTTGAAAGCTGGAAGTGATTCCTATGCAAAGGATTCGTTCTATTTTCTTTAACTGTTGAAAGATCTCTTCTCTTGCTGAGAATACCAACTCAAGAATTGTTTTCGATGAAGTTTTGGCTGCTGCCGAGAGAGATATAGCCACGAAAGATGTATCTAGATTACGTGGTGGCTGGCCAATACAGGACGCATTTCACGTGAGCCTCTCTTATATTGGCATATAGTATCACATTATTTGTTAATATCTTACCTTTATTGTGGGTTTATTTGCATCACTGTCTGATGTGTTTGAAATTCTCTCTTAGTGCCTGTGTTTTACCTAGTTTTGCAAATTGCACAATGACGATGTAGTAGTATTGACCTTTAAGTGTCTATCAAGTTCAATTATTTGTCCATATTCTCTAAATGTCTTTTCCCTTTTTGCAGTATTTATTTTCATCGATTCGTCCAGTTTGTGAATTTTCTCTCTCAACTTTTTTGTGCATACTAAGTTCAACTTTTCATTCCATATTCTTGAAATGCCCCTTTTTGCAGTATTTATTTTTCGTTGCTTCTTTCATCTTCTCTGTTTTTACCATTTTGCTTTGCACCTTTTTTTATTGGAATTTTGCATCTTTTTTTTTGATGGGTTGGAATTTTGCATCGTATTGATATTGGTGGTGGTTGTTTTCTTTTTTACATCATTCTTTTAGTAACTCTCTCTCTCTCTCTCTATCTCTCTCTCTCTCTTCCTTTTTAAATCATTTATGGTATAGGAACCTCTAGTTTTTTGTGGATTGTGAAGTGGGTGATGTGGTGGATGAACAACTTCGAATGTATACATAAAACCATTGAAATGAAACAAAAACGACGCGACATACTTTTGTTTTCAAATGCTAGTCTGTCTGTCACCATTTATCTGCTAATTGCTTGGCTCCAACACTTTCAAATTTTGTCTATCCCACCCTAACATTAATCTTCACATGTTATTATGATCGGTGTAACTATGTGCCGGTAACTTCTCAATTTTCTATTATTAACTTGAAATGACAAATTTTGGCATCCAAATAGAAGTATGTATACTTTAGGATGACTATATCTCTTAAGAAAGCTGGAAGGGAAGTTGCCAAATTGTAGAATACCGAAGAAGCCTCAGGGGATCCTACTAGGCAACTCATTTATGTCTGATTAGTGATTTAAAAGTTGAAAACTAAATTACATTTTGAAGCTTAATTTTCATTAGGCACTAGCTTTGCCATGTGGACCTCCCTATGGTAGAAATGTCTGAGGATCCATGCCCTTGACTGATCCGGCTACCTGGTTTGCGATGCCAAAGAACTTTGTCAGATCCAATTTTCAAAATACTGATGGTAAACTGAAATTATGTTGTGAAATTGGCAACTTCTAGTAATCTTGGTATTAAATAATCTTCTGAAAGTCCCCAAGATATAAATAAATCCTTATTTATGTGCATATGCAGGGGCAACTGAATTAGTATTTGTCTGATCTTAAGCTGAGAGCGGGAAAATATATTTTTCTGTAAGCTGCCGTAATTTACGAATATGTGTTTTCTTAAGACCATTGTGAGAAAGTGACAATAGAGGTCAGGTGACTCAGGTCAAACACAAAAAAATTACCATATCTTAGAAAAACATCTTTTGCTGGGTTAATTTGAGAACTTCCCAAGTTCAGTATTTCAATCTGTAGTTGGTTGATTTTATCTAATGGAAAATGGGGAACCAACTCTAATATTTTTCTGAAAGAGAGTAAGAGACAAGTCAATTAGCGTCACCTAGATGGATAAAAGGTGGGGTATCAAGTTCTTATTTAGTTGAGCAGAACCAGCTCTACGGGGGAGAGGCCCATATGGCCGTTTATTCGTGCTTTTCTGTATTCTTTGTTGCATGCTGCATTGGGTGATATTCTTGTTCTTTCATTTCTTTCGATATTCATTGTTTTGATTGTTACAGCCATTGTTACAACCTTATATTGTTTGCTTTCTTTGGAATTATTAGGCATTTTCCCAGCATGCAGTTCTTTCCTATTCGTTTTTGGAGCATGTAACTTCTATCCTCAACCAGACGCCTATCTTTCAAGGTGATTCTGGGAAGGGAGAGAATTCCAACAATTCTGGTGAAAGCAATGTAGAAGATAATCTGTGGCACGCTGCTGTCATAGCTCTTACTGCCTTCTTCAGGTTGAGTTGCATAATTTTGTTTTCTCATCTGTGTCTGCAATGACCAACAGTTTGTTAATTTCATTTGCAGAGGCGGTGGTAAAGTTGGAAAAAGGCTGTGGAGCAAAGCTATGGTTCTGTACTTGCAACTCTTGTGCTTCACTTGGGAAGTTGTCATAGTTTAGCCAATTCTGGCCAGCATGAGCCACTGCGGTAACACTAGCATATTTTCTTACATACATGCCAGCAAAACTGGAAGTAATTGGTGCCATTTCCAAATTTCCAATCTTTGTTTGATCTTCTACATTTGATTTTCAGTGCGCTACTGGTCGCTTTTAATGCGTTCTGTGAATGTGTTGGTGATCTGGAGATGGGAAAGGTATATGAGTTTCTGGTTAGTGGATTTTCACAACTATAAATATATGAAGTTTGAGTTTGACATAAAAGCAAAATATTTGCAGATTCTAGCTAGAGACAGAGAACAGAACGAAGAGGAGACATGGATTGGACTGATCGGGGACATTGCTGGGTGCATTTCCATAAAAAGGCCGAAAGAGGTATTTATTCTCATCAAAATCCAGTTCATGTTTTTCCCACCAACAGATGATAGGGACCTATTTTAATGCAGTGCATGGAACTTTTATGTATGAAACTCTTATTTGTTTAAAATGAATGGAGAAAGAACGTATATCAACAATCATAATTTTCTTCTTTCTGACAGTGTCCATACTGGTGCAGATTTTTGCATCTGAAAAAGTAAAAATTAGAACCCCCCCAAAGAACTATATGAGATATACAATTACAAAGCTTGTTCATGATTTCTTAGATTTACTTTTTTTTCTGGAAAGAACATTTCAAAAGATTGTAGTCGAAAAGGAGTTTATTAGGATAATTAGCAGCATATTTGAAAATGAAATAGATGCGGTTGCATCTGCTACAATTCCTGAGCTGCTTCCTGTTGTTTGAATCTGTTGTGGCTATTCTTATGTGGAGTGACCTGTGACGCATGATTATCTGAAATCTAAGTGCCTAAAAATCCTGTGACGCATTCATATGATCTAACTGATGCTTCTTATTTGCGCGTGCATTTTCATTGCTTCTCACTTTCTCCTTTGTATAACCACTCAGGTCCGTATGATTTGTTTGATTCTTTGTAAATCACTGGATCGACCCCTAAGATATCTGAGGGAAGCTGCAGCTGCTGCATTGTCTGAGTTCGTGCGCTATAGGTATATCCAGAATTGCTTCCCTCCTTTGTCTCTGAGACACACTAACACTCTGATTTCTGACTAGTAGGTTTTTCATTCCCATTTCTTTGGTTATAAGAGATGCTTTGTGCGTACAAACTATTTAATTTTGCCTTAACAACCAAATTTGGTTTTTGTGGCTTATGCTTCTGCACCTCAAACCTTTATGGTGGAGTACTTTGATTTCTTTTGGGAATGGTGTCGTTCCCTCAAAGTACAACCACACATTTAACAACATTTCCCTCTAAAACACATGCCACGTTTCTCCAAACTAATTCTCAAAACAGCCTAAGTATTACTGAATGTATATATACATACATGTCAATAAATAATTATATATATACATCTTCATATTCCCAACATTACTTAATATATACATACATGTCAATAAATATTTATATATATATATCATCATCTTCCAAACATTACTTAATATAGAAACAAATGACGAGGTGACATAGCTAGATAAAATCCTACCAGATGTGACGTGAAATCTGTCATGGGAAATATCTCTCCAAGAATAAGACCAAATACGACTTAAAAAACAGTAAATTAAACATTTCTGAAATTAGAACGTGACATACTCGCTCTCACATTTCCGCAGAATACATTTTTATAAAATGTCTCCCTAGACACACTAAAACAAAACCAGATATAACCTTTTCGTTTAATAATATTGGTCATGGAGGTGGCTCTCTTGTTCCTCTTATAAAAGTTTGCTAGTCTTTCAGTAACTTGCACATGGCCATGCAGCCTTCTATCCTTTGGTGAAAGTAAAATATCATCCGTAGATAATTCTTCAACTCATACGAACTTCAGTAATATAAGGAGGGATTGTCGAGGAACATCTTATCCAATCCGAGGACAAAGTTTGGCTGCCAAAATATATATTTTTCAGAATAATGAGCCATCTTGTCACGAGTCTAGTTAGGACCTGTAACTTCTTTATTCTGCTTCCATAGAAGGATGGAAAACCATCAAGCCACTCACTTTGGACCATAGTAAGCCATTTATCTCAAAATTGGTGGAAATACTTGGTCATATGCCTTGGCCATGCCAAGCTTCACACCGACATTTTTTCTGCAAATTTGACGTATGCACTCACAACTCTTGTACAAGGTGGGTGTTATCACTAATTAAAGCTCCATCCCAAGGATTTTGTCAGTTCTGAACTGCATCCATTTGAACGCTAATGGCCATAGTTTGTCATGCAGTGTTAACTGTTAATGCCTTACTGCACTTGTATGTTCGTAAAAGTTTCACTCATAATCTGCTGGAGAGCATTTTTCATATTTGATGACAGAGGCAAATATTAGGACTTGTGACTTTCTGATCATTTTTACGGCAAATGGGGATTATTGGTGCTACCTGGTGTTGTTATTTCTTGCTTCAAATGTTTTTCTGTTTAGTATTTGATTTGTGAAAATGGAGATTATTACTTATTTCTTGCTTACAATGAGTTTCTGTTTTGTATTTATTTTTGTTGAAAATGGTCCTAGTGTTATTTTTTCTTGGTTCAAGCTCAAGTTAGAGCAAATCTTGCTTTTCTTTCAAATTCTGATATCAAGGTTTTTCATTCTGCAGTGATAGTTTTGGTTCTTTGTTGGAGCAGATGGTCGAAGGACTGACTCGACATGTTTCTGATGATTCTCCAAATGTTAGGCGCCTTTGTTTAAGAGGGCTTGTGCAGGTAGTTGATTGTAATCATATAATTATAATACTTAGAATAATTCCTAAGTTATGGTGCACACTTCTACTTTGGCTGATCAATTTTTCTTTTATCGCTACATAAGAACAGACTGCTTGGACCTTCTTCTGCTCATGTGCATGTTTCATTACTCTTATAACCAAATTAAGGTGTAACGAAGTACATTCAGTTGCTGACCATCATGGGAACAAAACCCATTCTCGCTCTCAAGCCTCTCTTAATTATTTCACCTCCTTTCCTCATAATTATATTAAAGGCATAACTTAAAAACCCAAAACAATCCATCAATCCCTAGTACAAAAATGGAATTTGGTTTGCCGAAAATTGTGCTGCTGCCTTTGAATCCATAAAGATGGCAACCTCACGTTTGCTGTTTGTATCTCTTCTTTCTTTGGACTAGAGACCTGTACTTTACCTTGGTCTCCGGGTTTGTCTCATTTTGGTGTTTTGGTGAATATCTTTTGCATTGGTCATACTATTAATCTGCTCTAGTAATTTTGCGGCACAATGAAATTTCACCTCACAGTAAACAGGTACCTTCATATTGAATTGGGTGGAGTGTCTCTTTGATACATATTGAATGCTACTAGAGCCACTTTTCATGAATGATCTCCTTTCCCTAATTTCTTCAAATGATAGTGATGCATGATGCATCTAAAGAGATCAATATATAGTAAATTTTCGGAAATGTTGGTCAATTTTGTAATTGGTCTCCACCATTTGTGATACGAGCATTACTTACGTAGATGCCTTGCAGATGCCACCTGTCCATGTTGTCCAGTATGCTGCTCAGATTCTCAGTGTTATAGTTGCTTTGCTTGACGATCCAGATGAATCAGTTCAGCTTACTGCTGTCTCGTGTTTGCTGACGGTGACTTCTCGTGATACCCTTTTCTACCCCTCCCCTCAAAAAAAAAAAAAAAAAAGAAAAATATGGGGAAGGTCAAAAGAAAAGAAAAAAAAATCTATCACTAATGCGTATTATCTCAGTCGTCGCGCTAATATTTGCTTTTATAGGTTCTTGGATCGTCTTCCACTGATGCTGTGGAGCCCATTTTGCTTAACCTTTCAGTTCGGCTCCGTAATCTTCAAGTAAGTTTTTCGGTACAGAGATTGTCGGAAGTTATAAGCTGCCATTGAGAAAGTTTGTGCTTCATGAAAATTTATTTGAATTGTTTGTTCAGTTGAATTAAGTGTTTAGTTGAAGCTGATTAACTTCCCAGAGCATTTAGTGGTAAGCTTAGACAGCTTTTTGATATCTATGATTTTGCATCTGCAATATAGCTATATATTGTTTCTTTGTCAAATTTGCCAAGTTCTCAATATATATCGTGTGACTAGTTCTCAGTCTGCAGATTGGATGTAGTTGTCACGGAACTTTGATATTTCGCCTGCAATACAGATTGCCCTAAGATGTAAATATTTATTTGCTAAGTTTGGCATTTGTAGTTGTCATGGAACTTTGATATTTGGCCGGCAATATAGATTGCCCTAAGATGTAAATATTTATTTGCTAAGTTTGGCATTTTATTTATTTATTTATCCATTGGTGTTATTCTCCTATGTGGTCTTCTTAAAAGTGGGTTTATCTTTTATCCATATTGGTAGGATTCTGCATTCACTGAGAACTTAATGTGATGAATCAACTAATTTTTCGTTTTTCCTGTAACAGATATGCATGAATACAAAAATCCGAGCCCATGCTTTTGCAGCATTTGGAGTACTATGCAACTATGGGTTTGGGCCGCAACGTGATGCATTTCTTGAGCAGGTTCATTAATTACTCTGATCTGAACAGTTGAAAATGCTGATATCTCATCGTATCCTAGTCAATTGCTCTTGAACAATACTATTGTTCATTGATGATGTTACTACAGGTTTGATTGTGATGATGACTTTTCAGTAAAGGTGATTTTAGAATCTCAAACGATGACATTTCAATGGATGATTTTCATATTTTGGGATGGTAATGGGTCCGGGTATCGAATAACTAAATGGGGTACAGGGTGGGTTGTTGTTTTCATTTCTTCGGCCCAATCGTAGTTGGGTAGGACGCGGACTTAGCACAACAGGCTTACCCACTCTTTTTAGTCTTTAGCATATACTAAAATGAGATTTTAGGGTTTGGCATAATATTCCCTATTTATACAGTGTTTGGCTGAGCTTATAATTCTTTTAAACATCGTATAAGCTGTTTAGGAGCTTATAGTTCTACCAAAGTGTTTGGTAATTTATTTTGAAAGAGCTTAAAGATTCTGAAAAAGCTGTTTTAAGAGCTTATAAAGTTGTTTTTATAAAAATAAGGAGATCCTGACTTTCTTTAGAAAAGATCTTATTGAAATGCATTTTGATTTATACAGAATAAGCTTAATAACTCAAAACTATTATTTAACATACATTCTCATTTTGTATATAAGACCATGGAAATGGAAGGAAAAAAAAAACTATACGTACATCTTTAGTGCAAATTGAAATCAGGGATCTATATTATCAAGAGTGCCAGTAAGAACGTCGAAAACAGAGAGGGAGATGTGATATCTCTGGTCCTCACTGCTTGAGAAAAATCCATTTAGTTTTCACTTGTTAAAAATTAGAGAGCTTACTTGATACCAACTGATACTTTGAACTATGTTTATAAATTTGGGCTCTGGGTTCATTTTTGGTCCGGTACCTTAAGCTTCCTCAATATTAGAATTCAATGTGCTTGCATCTTTTTTTCATATGTTTTAGTTGTGTATTATCTCTCTCCCATATTCTTGTCTCCATTACTCTATTAACATTTGCTATTTATTATATTTGGTTTTCCTTGTTTCAACTTACGTATTACCTTTAGAATGCTTAACAAGTTATTTTATTAGGTTCACGCTGCCTTTCCGCGCTTGGTATTACATCTTCATGATGATGATATTGGTGTACGACAGGCTTGCCGGGTAGATAATTCTTTGCAACTTCTTTGCTTAAGTGCCTATGTTAAACTAGGAAAGATCTTGGCGTAGGATTCTAATTATTACTAATTTATCAATTACCTTTTCTTTCAGAACACTTTCAAATGCATTGCTCCTTTGGTGGAGTTTGATGGTATGGTTGCTCTTGCTAACACACATCGACTTAGTTCTGATCATAGGTATGTGCTAACAGATCCACACGAGAGTATTGTGCTTGTCAGTTTTCTGTTTCCGTTTTAACTTTCGTTTTCCTTACACTTCTGCATCAGAGGTGATTACGAAGACTTTCTCAGAGATATTGCAAGGCAATTTACTCAGCACATGTCTTCCAGGATTGATACGTACATGGCATCCATAATACAGGTCAGCAACGAGGAATTGTTTTTTGTTTCTATTTTTATAAATTGCACCTATTGGGGGAGGGGGATATTTTTTTCTATTTTTACAAATACTACCTTGATATTTGTTTCTGTTTTATAAATACCTGTTGGAGGGGTGGTTGGAAGCGAGAGGAGATATTTGTTAGGGATAATTACAAAAAATAAAAACCTTTGAGGTTCGGGCTAATTACAAAAAACCCAGATGTTTTTGAAAATTGCAAAAAATCCCTTTGAGGTTTGATTCCGTCTTACATTTCCCCCTCCATAAGCAAAAAATATTTCAAATATCCCCAGCTATCTATAGAAATATTACAGTTACCCTCTTAAATATAAGACATAATCTAATTGAGGGGGCTTGTAATTTTGAAACATCTCTGGGTATTTTTGTAATTAGCCCAAGCATCAGTTTTTTTTTTTTGTTTGTGTGATTATCCGTATTTGTCAAGTAAATACAAATATCAAGATTCAAGTTGGGTGTTTGTAATATCTTAAGGGGGTATTTATGATTCAGAAAGATAACCAATTTTTTTAAAATTAGGCTAAATCTCGGGTAGTTTTGCAATTATTAAAAGACAACCTTTGAGTTGGTCGGTTATATATGTGCAGGCTTTCGAGGCACCTTGGCCAGTAATTCAAGCAAACGCCATCTATTTGTGTAGCAGTGTAATTTCTTTCTCAAGCGATCAACATATTTCCGGCCTTTACCTCAGCCAGGTTGTCATTTACTTCACTAACTCTCATTTGTTAATTACTTTCCCGCAATATTTTGACGTTACGTAGTTCTTTGCTCTTCTCGATTTAGGTATTTTCAATGTTGATTGGGAAGATAAGTCGCTCAACGGATGCTATTGTAAGAGCAACGGGTTCCTTGGCCCTTGGTTTGCTACTAAAATCTGCCAAGTCAAGTTCCTGGAAAGCCGCACGGTTGGATCCAGTGGACCCGACCCTGGTGGGACGTGAAATGGAATCTTCTAGAAGGTTCTGATGATGATGCAAGAATACTAAGAGCTTTTAAGAGCTGTTATGTCTTGATAACAAAGATGGTTGTTGTTGTCTTAACGCCCTATAGCACGAGTACAGAAGAAGTCGTATAATTTGTTTTATGAGTGTATTTTTGAGCATGTATCATGTATATTTGTGTTGTAAAGCAGTTGGGACTTGGGAATAAGTAATTATAGCTTTTTTGTAATATTGTGCTGGTAGCATAGTTGATTGTACCACTGTTTTGTATGTTCCTCTGTATATAACAGAAGTGTCTTTTTGTAGATCTTACTAAATAAGAATGTGTTTTATTTATTGAGTTATTGAGACTTGTCTTGTGTTAGAACATTTTAGGCATATGGTGACCGTTTTGTATATGCTGTATGAGTAGATTATGAAAATTCTTATATAATTAAAGTCTAGTAAGAGATTGGTGTTGTTTGGTCATTTCATTTTTTCTGTTATGCGATGGCTTTAGTGCTGCTAAGTGCTAATTCATAGTCCATGGACATGGGAAGTGTTTTTTTTACATAGAATAAAAGATCTTGGTCCATGGAGTCCCAAGAAGGCAACTAGGCAAGATCTCCAACCTGAAAAATATAAAAATCTCTATTAACAAACCCATTGAGTTTGTGCGGGTAACTTCATAATCCAATGGATTTCATTTTAGCTCATATTTTGAGTTAGTTTTGGAGTCGTTATGGAGTCATTTGAAATTCTTTCTACAAATTCTCAAATGAAAACCTTTCCAACCAAATGCAGCCTAAAGTAGTTATACTTTATTTGCATAGATGGATTTGTAGCTAAGGATTTCAAATCCCTGTTTGCTACTCATGGATTTCAAAATTTTAAACTCTTATTGTGGGCTATCCTTTAAGTCAATGAGATGGATTTCAAATTCGTATTAGATGGAGTCACATGCAATCTTTTCACCAAATCCTCCATTCAAATGCAAACCCTTGCATCCATATGCGACCTTAAATATTTAAGGGATAATTACAAAAACACCCATGAGGTTTGGGCTAATTATAAAGAAACCCAGAGTTCTTTGAAAATTACAATAAACATATTGAGGTTTGATTCAATCTTACATTTTTCCCTGTGATTTTCGAAAATATTTCACATTTATAAAAATATTACAGTTACCCACCTTAAATTAAGACAAAATGAAACCTGAAGGGGTCTTTTGTAATTTTGAAATATGTCTGAGTTTTTTTGTAATTAACCCAAACCTTAGGGGTGTTTTGTAATTATCCCAATATTTAAAAGTTTTGCATTGTGAATTCAAAAACATGGACCGATTTTGAATTGGAATTTCGATTAATGTAACACAAAAACTTCTATCGACCGCCTAACTGCCGGCTTCATTAAACGGATCGACCGCGATCCTGGTGGCATTTTCGTAATATTAGCAGTGGTGTTGTAGTAATTTTCAGGGAGCACCAGTATTAGTAGTCCTTCTGAAATGTATTAGTCGTCTTTCTAAAAAGTATTAGCAGTTCTTCTGAAATGTATTAGTAGTTTCTTGAAGAGTTTTTTAGTATTTCTCCTGAATACACTCCCGAAATGTATTAGCAATCCCTCAAAAAAGTATTAGTAGTTCCTCGAATAAGTATTAGTAGTTCCTTGAAATAAATTAAATTTTTCTCCCGAAATGTATTAATAGTCCTTCTGAAAAGTATTAGTCGTCCTTCTAAAAAGTATTAGCAGTTCTTCTGAAATGTATTAATAGTTTCCCTGAATATAATTAAATTTTCTCCCGAAATATATTAACAATCCTTCTGAAAAGTATTAGTCGTCCTTCTAAAAAGTATTAGCAGTTCTTCTGAAATGTATTAGTAGTTCCCTGAAGAGTTTTAGTACTTCTCATGAATATACTCCTGAAATGTATTAGTTGTCCCTCGGAAAAGTATTAGTAGTTTCTAAAAAGTATTAGTAATTTCCTAGAGAGTATTTTAGTAGTGCTCTTCAAAGTATTAGTTTGTCTTATAAAATGTATTAGCATTTCTTCATAAAAGTATTAGCTGATACTAATACTTGTATCATTTAGTGCTTTGTCTTCAAATACTCAGCTAAAAACAGAGCAAATCTAAAATCATGGATTTCTTTGCTTCTTTTTGCCTTCTACTCTCCATCCTCTCTTTATCAACTTATTTCTCTTGAAAGTACTTTTTTTATTTCAAATAAAATAGTCGTTTCTACAACCACTAAAATTTTCGAGTTGATCTCTCTGTTTCAAGTGAAAACATTGAACAGAGCAAAGTCAACATCAAAACCACACATAAAATAGTTATTTGGCCAAGTTCCTTTTGTTTCCTCTGTGAAACTAAAAATAGGCGGCAGCAGCAGCAGAGCTAGATTTAAGATGTTGAGCTGAAAACACAACCGACTTGCAAGTTAACTATTGAGGTAAAACGACCAGTTGAACGTCAAGCATCAGACTATTAATTCAAAGAGAGATGGATGAGTATTGCAGTGGTCCTTGAAGGAAATCAGGCATATGAATATGTTTTGATTATATAATAGTTGGAGGGGAACATGGTGAGTTGCAGATGAAAAAATGGAAAATTTTAGGGAAAAAGAAAGAAACGGGAAATTAGGTAATGGAGATAATGGAGTTTTGCTTTTTCGAGTGGATCGAGTTTTTCGCGGATCCGGATCAAGCTGCGAGATGGGTAGGATATTTAGACCCATCTAACGGATTTAGATCCGTTAGACGGTCTGACAGGAGACTAACAAGTTTTGTCTCACAAAGTACAAATTTACCTTACATCACAAGAAAAAAATATCTAAGCAAAAGGAATGAATGCCTTCTCCGTGACAACAAAGAAAGACAAACCTAATAATAAAACCCAATTTAGGTAGTAAGTTTTCTTAACTACAAAAACCCAATCGCACCAAACAAGTCACAAGATGTAGCAAGAAAATACAAGTTTTCTTAGTAGGAATTGTCCTGATACAATGTAGTAAATGTTGATAGAACCAGTCCATTCCCTTATCTTTTGAACCCAACAAGCAAATACATCATTGTAAATTTGGCATGTTTTTGCATGAATTAATGTCCTTGTCTTTTTGGATATAGAAAGCGATAATATTGAAGTAGGTTTTATGTATCACTTGACACCAAATAGAATTGCAGATGCCCACGTAAGCTCTTACATCATGATGTAAATTAACAAAGAGGAAAATATAAACAAGAGTAGACAAATGTTTTTTCTTTTTTTATCTTACCTAAAAGGTGGGTAAATAATTTGTTCCACAATCGTTTTTATATTATTTAAGATGGACCCAATAATAGAAATGAAACCTTTTAATAACCATTCAAATTTCAACCATTTTCATTCATCTTGAGAGGTTAAATTCATGCTTTTTTTTTTATGCATAGGTTCTAAGCTTGCGCTTCACTAATCCTATAACAGACGACATTATCCCTGTCAACTGTTGCCAGTTAAAATCAAATGCGGTTGTAATTTATACACAGTCGGGCATCAAAAATTCGATTATTCGACCACCACATAGGAACTTTGCCTTTTAGAATAAATCATGTCTTTCAAGATCCCATAAGGATTTGAACCCCAATCCTCAATTGTCTCACTCCCAGTTTTCAGTTATATTTTTATACTCCCTTATTTTAGTCCTTACAATAAAAATCATGAGGTTTGGGCTAATTAATAAAAAAAAGTTGAGAAGTTTCAAAATTATAGAAATCCCCTTAAAGTTTGATTTCGTTTTACATTTTCACCCTACACGAAGTTGAACTCATGAAGTTTGCTGACGTGATCAAATATTTTACCTAAAAATCCTTCAAATTATCTAAATATTGCAAATACCTCAATCTTTTTGGCTTATATTTACAATTACATCCCTCAATGTTTTCTAAATATTACATAGTCGGACGAAAAGTACGGGCTATTTATGTAATTATCCCAGTGGAAAATGAAAATTTGCATGATTCATAATATGGATTTTAATAATGACATAATATTACTTGAACATTCATCAGTCTAGTTGCATTGCTGATGTATTATAGTTTGAATCTGTCTATTAATAATTGACGCAAAACCAATAACAAGATCCAAAAATGTAATGGTACGTAATAACATACGTATGTTAATTTATTTAATTATTTTGTTCTCCCCAAAATAAACAATCCCACAATAAAAAGGCTTAAACTTTATGCCAATTAAAAACCATGCCCCAGCTTCTGAAAATTAGCCCATCCCAAATGGCCTTACAATCAGAGAAACCAAACTTTGTTTTAATCCCAATGATGGCCCCTGGACACATAATCCCAATGATAGACATGGCAAAATTGCTAGCCAAACGCGGCGTTAGCGTGACAATCATCGTCACGCCCCTAGACGCCGCACGATTCGGCTCAGTCATAAATCGGGCCGTCGATTCCGGGCTATCAATCCAGCTTCTTCAAATCAGGTTTCCTTGTGAAGAAGCTGGATTGCCACCCGGGTGCGAAAGCGCGGATAGTTTACCATCGTACGACTTAATGGGAAACTTCTTTGCCGCGGTCAACTTGCTACAGAAGCCAATAGAAGAGATGTTAAACGAGCTGGACCCTAATCCAGACTGCATCATAAGTGATAAACATATCCCGTGGACTGCTGACACATGTGATAAATTTCGGATCCCGAGGATAATATTCGATGGGATGAGCTGTTTCACTCAATTGGTAACGCGCAATCTCTACATTTCCAAGATTTATCAGACTGTTCAACCAACTGAGCTATTTGTGGTCCCGGGTTTACCGGATAAAATTGAGTTTGTTAAAATCCAGCTGCCGGGATTATTTAATCCCGGGCCAATGGATTTCACCGATTTTCGCGAACAGGTGAGGGAAACAGAGTCACGGGCGTACGGGGTGGTGGTCAACACCTTTGAGGAGGTGGAAAATAGATATGTTGAAGAGTTTAAGAAGCTGAAAGGCGGTAAAGTTTGGTGTATCGGGCCGTTATCATTTTCTAGTAATGATAATTTAGACCGGGCCCAAAGAGGAAATCGGGCTTCCATCGATTCGGATCAATGCTCAAAATGGCTTGATAATAAAAAACTGGGTTCGGTTATATACGTTTGTCTCGGAAGCCTCAGTCGCCTATCGCCAGCTCAGTTCATCGAGCTGGCGTTAGGCCTGGAAGAATCGAATCACCCGTTTGTTTTGGTGGTTAAAGGGGGATTAAAGTCGGGCGAGATAGAGAAATGGATTGTGGATGATGGGATTGAGGAAAGAACAAAAAAAAGAGGGCTTTTTATTCGAGGGTGGGCCCCACAAGTGCTTATATTATCCCACGTTGCGGTTGGAGGGTTTCTGACGCACTGTGGTTGGAATTCGACCCTGGAAGGAATTTCGGCCGGTCTGCCGATGATCACGTGGCCGATGTTTGCCGAGCAGTTTCTAAATGAGAAACTGCTCGTGCAAATATTGGAGATAGGTGTGGGAGTTGGTGCTCGGTGTGTTATACATTTAGGCGAGGAGGAAAAGCCCGGGACTAAAGTGATGAGGGATGGGATTAAGGAGGCGATAGAAAGGGTGATGGATAAGGGATCAAAAGAAGGGTTTGAGAGAAGAAAAAGAGCGAAAGAATTTGGTAAAATGGCGAAGAGGGCTGTTGAAGAAGGAGGATCTTCTTGTCTTAATATTACGAGGCTAATTCAAGATATTGATCAATTGATGAAAAATAAGTAGTTATTGTAATAATTGAATATTCTCTGTTTCATTTTTTTCTTGTTTCCTATTAGTTGAAAGCTTGTGTTTTCACAAAACCCAAAATAATGTTGCCATATCCAATCATACAAATTACTTCTGTGACAGAAGGTTTTAGTTGAGTATTTTGGTGAGACTCTCTCAAAAAATAATTGAGGAAAAATTAATTTGCCACACAAAGTTGAGAAGACAAAATGTGAAATTTGGCTGTATTGCATATTAGGTACACTATCTTAAACCGAGTTGTAGTTTTGTCCACTAATTTAGAAGTGTGGCAAAATATGACACTAACTTCTAATTTGGTTGTACCTTAAATCTAGTCTCTGTAGCCAATTGCGAAAACAAAAAGAATTGCTCTCAATTTTGGGGATTTCAATCTCTTCGATCATTTTTAATGACATTAGTATATTCCATTAATTTTTATTTCCACATAGACAGGTGAAATACCGAAAATTTGAGAGCAACTTACAGTTGATTTCGCAATTGCCGACAAAAGTGAGACTCGATGTGCAACAAATTAGAAGTTAGTGTAATTCAGTATAAGTTAGTGGACCAAATATTCAATTTAGTTATATGATAATTTTAGTGAAGATTTGAGATAAAGACCATTATATTCTCTCATTCGGACATGTGACAGAATATCCTCCGAATATTTCACGAGCAATAGACCAGAGATGACACATTAGAAAAAATATGTAGTTAAGTGAATATAATAATTCAAAAAGTGAAGTCATATACCACGCATGGTTTAGGGCAAGATAAAATTTCCTCTTTAATAATTGCACTTCAATTTGAACACTTTTAGTGAGAAGAGACTTACATCATCATCATCAACAGGTGTGCCTCAACTTGAATAAGAAGCCAACTTAGGTCGGGCGGATATGACAATGCTCATATATTTCCTGATTGGGAAGAAAAAGACACATCCTTTTCTTGATCTTTGTTTAAAGGATTCCAGAAGAATTGTGGGACCCTCACCTTTAATAATTGATATATAGACATAAAATAAAACATCTTAAAATCAGGAAATATTTTGACGTCAACATGACTCGCCGTCAGGCCAAAATTTAGCAAGCAGTCCTGCATTGGTTTCCTTGGCGGCGGCAGAATGAATGGCGGAAATGGAATTGTCAAAGAGATAATCGGTAAATCGCAAAGTTCGAGTTATAAAAAAAAAAATAAAAAAAAAAAATAAAACATCTTAAAATCATCAATAACGTCAACTGTAACACTCTAATTTACAGTTGGTCTTATCTCTATTCCAAATTCCAGTGGGTTGGAAGCACCACCGTTAATATTATCTTTGTTTTTCTATCCTTAAGAATTTGTCCGCCACATAAAAAATGTTCACCTCTCCAATGTGACATAGTGTGTTGAATTAAGTTTACTGCATACAATTGTGTGAACATATTTCTTATTTCATCTTTTGTGTTCCATAACATAGATGAACACGTGTTTATAAGATAAATATGTATTATTGATTTTTCAGATGTATATATACATGTGTCGAACATCCAATCTAATGAAGTAAAACAAGAAGTAGAATAAAAAATGGAATATGAAATCTGATTCTAGCAATTGTGGCATACATATGATAATTTGGGTGAGAAATTACTAAGATTGGGTCGAAAGAAACTTGAATTGGGGTACTTTAGCCAAACCAGAAATCACAAAACACGTCAACCTACATCCACATGGCGGGATCTAATGATCTCACCTGTCCCATCGTGGATCCGGATCGACGATCGAGAGTTCGGATTGACCCAGTCCTGTATTACGGGTCGAGTAGAGCTGTCAATGGGCCGGACCAAGCCAGCCTAGCCCAGCGAGCCAAGCGAAAAAATCAGATCAGGCCAAAATTTCATCGGACCGCATTTCTTGTAGCCCAGTCCAGCCCAACAAATATATTTTTGTTTGGGCTTTGGGTTATTTGGGCTGGGCCGAAGTAAAATCGGACATTTCACTAATAAAGTTCAACCGAACCCTATATACTGATTGGCCAGGTCGGTCCAATTTTACCGGCTCTATTTGGATTGCCAAATAAACAAAGGACATATGTTGACCCCTCTAGTACATATTTTTACCATTTTGATGATTTAACGAGGGCAAAATAGTAATCCCACCCCTTTCCTCATCAAATCCCAACCCAACACCCCCATTAATCATCTCTAAACCACAATCCCACTTCATTCCTTCATCCCATCAATGGCTTCACCACAACTTCACCACCACCTTCACTTCCTTCTCATCTCATTAATGTCACAAAGCCACATCATCCCCCTAACAGACTTCGGTAAACTCCTCGCGACACGTGGCGTGATCGTGTCCATCATCACCACGCCCCACAATGCCACGAGGTACAAATCAACGGTCGAGCATGCTCAAAAAGATGGCCTGAGAATCCAAATGATTGCCCTGGAATTTCCAGGCCAAGAAGCTGGACTACCACCTGGATGTGAAAACATGGACTCATTAATTTCCATGGATTGGGCCTGGGAATTTTTCCAGGCTTGTGAGATGTTAAAAGGCCCATTGGAGAAATTGATTGGAGAGTTGGATCCAAAGCCAAGTTGTGTTATTTCCACTAATGCCCTTCCCTGGACACAACAAGTTGCAGAAATGTTCAAGATTCCAAGGTACATTAGTACAAATTTTTGGGATAATTACAAAAACACCCATGAGGTTTGGAATAATTATAAAAACAAATTCAGAAATGTTTTGAAATTAAGAAAACTCCATCAGTTTTGAATTTGTCTTAAATTTAAGGAGCGCAGTGTAACATTATTTATAAAGCTTTATGAAATGTTTTTTTTGGAAGGGGAACATAAGACATAATCAAACTCAAACCTCAAATATATATTTTTTTTATAATTTTTAAAATCTCTGAATTTTTTTGTAATTAGACCAAACATCAGGATCTTTCTTTGTGTATAATTATCCCTAATACAAATTTTGTATATAAAAATTATTAAATGTTAAAATTTTGCCTCCTAAAAAAGTTCAAAATACCTTTATCTACTAGGTTTAAGAAGGAAAAATAGTTTTTTCGGTTTTGTAACCTGTATTATTTGGAGATTTAGTTATCTACGTAATTGCATTTAGATTTTGGTCTAATATCTTTAGAATTTTATACATTTTAGTTCGATATTAACCATGATTGTGTAATTTTACCATAATTGCTTATTAGGACGGATAGGTGCTATTGTGTCAAAGATTTGGGGATTTTGGTGATTTGGTCCAAAAATTAACACGTCAAATCACCAAAAATCGGCATACAAAATTTGGAGATTTTAATGTTTGGTGGTAATTTTTATGTCAACTCACTAAAATCCTTGACTTTTTGACATGTTTGCACCGGACACGTTGTAGTCAACAATTTCCGATAAAATTATACAATTTTGGTCAAAATAGGACTAAATATTCAAAATTTTAAAAGATATTGAACTAAAATACTAAGGAAAATTGCAATTTTGGTCCCATAACTTTGGGGGTGTCAAAACTAGTCCCACTCGATTTTACTTTTTCGAAAACACCCTGTAATTTACAAATTGTATCAAAACTAGTCCCACTCGATTTTACTTTTTCAAAAACACCCTCTAATTTACAAATTGTATCAATTTGAGGACAAATCCACCGCCGATTGGATTTTCGCCGAATTAAATCACGTGACTGAAATTTTAGGGATTTCTCACCTCCTCGACACAGTGGAAATAAAATGCCAGCGTGGAAAGAGATTTGAGGGGGGGAAAAACTCGTCACCGAGATTTGGAGGGGAAAAAAACTCGTCAACACCCTGTAATTGGGCATATTTTTTGGGGGGAAATGGTGGTGACGAGTTTTTTTCCCTCCAATCTCTTTCCATGTTAGCATTTTATTTTTACCGTGTCAAAGAGGTGAGAAATCCCCAAATTTCAGTCACGTGCTTATCACGTGGCGAATTCCTGCGAAAATTTCAATCGGCGGTGGATTTGTCTTCAAATTGATACAATTTGTAAATTACAGGGTGTTTTTGAAAAATTAAAATCGAGTGGGACTAGTTTTGATACAATTTATAAATTACAGGGTGTTTTTGAAAAAGTAAAATCGAGTGGGACTAGTTTTGACACCCCCCAAAGTTATGGGACCAAAATTGCAATTTTCCCAAAATACTAAATATCTAAATCTCAAAATAGTCCACTATACCAATACATTATTTTCCCTTGAACAACTAAATTTCACGTCCCTAATCTTCATTTTCTTGCTCCGTCCCTACAGGTATATTTTCGAAACCGTATCATGTTTCACTCTCCTATGTTCTCACAACCTATCCAAGGCTAAAATCCAAGAAACCGCGATTTCGCACACGTAATCATTTCTCGTACCAAGCATACCTCACGAAATCGAGTTTACTAAGGCACAATTGCCGACGCCATAAAAAAAATCGTCGGCGACGACATTAAAAGCGTTATAGACCAAATAAAAATCGCCGGAGTTCGCCAGGGGTACCGTAAATGGGATTTCGACGAGCTTGAGCGATACGTGGAAGGGTACAAAAAAACACAAAAACTTTGGTGCATTGGACCGGTTTCATTGTGCAACAATAAATTTACCGAAAATGCAATAGGGGCAACAAGGCCTCAATCGACGAGCATTATTGCGTGTCGTGGCTCGACTCGAAGGAGGGCAATTCGGTAATTTACGCGTGTTTCGGTAGCCTCTGTCGTATATCTGCAAAACAAATCAAAGAAATTGGTTTGGGTTTGGAGGCTTCTAATTTCGCTTTCATTTGGATCATCAGAGGCCTGGATTGTTCGGCAGAAGTAGAAGAATGGTTAGTCGAGGAAAAATTCGAACAGAGAGTCGGAAACAGAGGACTAATAATCCGTGGGTGGGCCCCACAGGTCCTGATTTTGTCCCACCCGTCGGTCGGAGGTTTTCTGACACACTGTGGCTGGAATTCGACTCTGGAGGGAATATCTGCCGGCGTGCCCATGATCACATGGCCGATGTTTGCGGAACAATTTTATAACGAGAAATTTATCGTGCGCGTGTTGAGAATCGGCGTGAGTATGGGAGTCGAGCGGAGCAAAACGTTCGTGGAGTGGGATCGGGTGAAGAAATCGATCGAAGAGTTGATGGATGGAGGAGAGGAGGGGAAAGATAGAAGAAAAGGAGCTCAAAAGTTGGGAGTAATGGCTAAAGAGGCATTAGAAGAAGGGGGATCTTCTTACTTGAATATTTCATTGCTGATTGAAGATGTCATGCACATGAATATACCAGTATTTTCTTGTAATTTTTGATGAATATACTCCATAGGTATTGATGGTTTGATATAAGCAAATGTAGAGTAAGGATTTTGATAAAGTGTATTTTTTTCAGCCCAAATTCCCATGGTTCCATGCATTGTAATAGCTCTAAAATTAATATTATCATCCATGATATGTATTTCACAAAATAATGATTTTCACAACTTCTTATTAATGAGAAATGTAAATTGCTATAATTGACCTAAAAGGCATCTCTATAGCGGATGGGATCTTCTATTCCAAAACCGTATTTCATCTCATATTCCAACCGTGTGGATGATTGACACGTGTATTACACTTACCATGTTAATTTTCAAGCATAAATCAAGCAGAAATTGTAGGGTTCTAAAATGGTCATGGTAAGTATTATATACGTGACAATTATATGAGTGTGGAATAAGAGATAAAACATGGTTTTTGGAATAGTAATCCTATTAGAGGCTAATGTGAGATCATTTTTCTTTTTTCACATCACTATTCCACTTTGTTTCATGAATGAGAAGTATCTTTGAAATAATCATGTATCGTTGATTGTTTAAATGTATCTACATTGTCATTCATCTGAAGACTCGTTTACTTCATTTGATGAGATAATGAATGATTGATTAAATATATGATGAGATTTTAGAATGAGATTAAATTATCATACTAATTTAATATGTACTTCATATGATTATTTGAATGATATATTAGTTAAAAATCTTGCCATTAAACGTATATTCTGATTGATTTATATGGGTTATTATGTTTTGTCAAATTTAGCATTAAATAAAAAACTTGTCATAAACTAGTTTTGATTTATAAAACTATAATGTATGGTGTAAAATAATATGTTCTATAGTCAAAACATATTCAAGAAATTTTAAACGGATATCTCACTTCATAGTTGGGATGAGTTATCCAACAATAATCTCATATTGTCTGGGCTTAGGGGTTTTTCATGGCCTTCATTTAAAATAAACATGTGACTAGGTTGAATATTTTAATGTATCCAACTTAATCATACGAAAAGAAACAATGGAATACGAAGTGAAATAGGAAATCTGAATCAATTATAATAGTTGTTAGGTTTGAATCTACCGAAAATTCAGCTCCCAAACCCATAAGTTATTCAAATAAAAGAGAAAAAATGGTATGCGTATATTTAATACCAACTATCTCATTCAGGAGCATAGCCGGCCGACTCAACTACCCCTAACCTAACTAATTTTTCTCTTGAAAAAAATATACATTTTTTTCCCAAAGAAAAAATGGGAGAAAAATATTTGGTGCACCGGGGGCCTATGAGGCCCTCTTGATTTTAATAATAAATATATATACCTAATATTGGATATTACATCTACAAATTCGAAAAAGAAATAAGATTGGCCAAATACACGCTTGTGACTAGGGTTGTAAAAGAATCGAACCGAATCGAATCTTCACAACATTCGACTCTAATTCGACTAATAAACGAATATTCGTATTCATATTCATTTATTATTTGAATTGAAAAATAGATTCATATTCGTATTCAATTTTTTTTAATTATTTTATATAGTTTTTTTCTTCCAATTATGATTAATTTACAATATAAATTAAAATTTGAATAATAAAAAACTTATCAAATAAGTACTAGATGGTAATAAAATTAAAATAGAAATTATGAAATATATATATAAAATATCATTTACTAATATATATGTATTTATTAGTAATATATAATATAATATATATTATTTGAATATTCGAATCGATTATTCGAATTGAATATTGTGGTATTCTCATTCTCATTCGAAAAGAATATGAATGAAAAAAAAATTCTTATTCGAATTTGTCAAATTAGAATCTTTATATTCAAATTCGAATCGCAAATCTATTAAAATACATATTTGATTCTTTTACATCCCTACTCGCAAATGATTTAGTAGCAACTGATTTAGTAATATGATAGGCACAGGCCCACAGCTTTTGTCTGCTTCTAGAACGTCTTCGGCTCTTTGCTCCAATAAACAAGTAAAAAATCTTAAGATTTAATGTTCTAATACATAATACAATAATTTTGGTGATATGATTTTATCTGATTACGTTAACTAAATCAATTTATATGTAGATTAATTGATTCTTTTCATAAATTTAATCAAATCAAATCTGCACAAGTCAAACAATATTTTTTTTATTAATTTTTATAATCCAAATAAATCATTCATATCTCAAAGCAAATGAGACATGTGATATAAATTAATTTTGCCGGTCAATATCATTTAACTAAGATCGATGGAGATCTTGATACATAACTTACAATTGGAATGATTTTTTCATTGCAGTTAGGTTTGACAATGAGTGATACAACATGACAACACGATTACAAACATAAGTTACAGAGATAAGTGACACGATAAGACACGAGACGACACGAAACACGATATGAAAACATTAATTTGTAAATTACGTTAAAATTACAATTATTGTTCTATTTAAGATCAAATAAGATAGATAATATGAAAACACGATAGTGTGTCACGAACATGACACAATGACACGACTTGACATCCCTAATTGCAGGTACATAACCTATTTCATGAACTGTTGTACCAATAAATAAATATAAAAACTCGAAATCAATAAATTAATCGAGATAGGTTTGTTAATCTGCCTTCACTGCTACTAGGTGGTTAGCCTATCATTTCTTATAATCCCAGCAGTAAAATTTAGGGGTGTTCATTTTTCGAATGGATTCGAAATTCGATTCGGTTCGAATTCGAATTTTAGTTTCGAATTAGGATTTTTGAATTTCGAATCGAATTTCGAATCAACTCGAATCTCGAATATGAATATTTGAATCGAATAACGAATTGAGGTTTTTTTCAATTCTATTCAAAATCCTAATTCAGGTGAAATTCGACTAAATTCGAATTCATATTTTGATTCAATTAAGTATTACAATTCAATTCTTATTTCAATTCGAATTCATATTTCAATTAAAATTTATATGTATATATTTCACACTATACATAATTATTTATTGTATATATGTAAATTATACACGTGCATTTATAATATATATGTAAATGAATAAAACACTATTGTTTAAATGAAAATATAAAATTATAAATATATGCTCTTTTCCATCTTGTTTTTTTAGTTTTTGTTAGAAATAATTACACTTAATAGTATATGAAATACATTTTACATTACTTCAAATTTTTATCTTTAGACCATATTAAAATAATCATTTTTTGTGTTAAAAATATATTTTAGGTAAAAACTGTTTCGTTCTTACAATCTCACGTGGAGGACATATGGTGAAATAATCTATAAGAATATTCTACCAGCTATGTCCATTGTATATAAAATTACAAAACTTGTGTACATACACTATACAACATACATTATACATTTATACAATATAGTCTTGATTTTTTTCCTTTATTTTAAATTCTTATTACAATATGCATTATACATTATACATTTGTACACTATATTAGATATATTTATCTTCAGATCATATTAAAATAATAAATTATATGATATCACATACTATATCTCTTTATTTACATACATACACTTTGTCAATTTGATACCTCATATTTGAGTATAAAAGTTATTTATCAAGTAACTAGTGCTGGTATAAAATTGGCACAAAATGATTTATAAATTTTTATAAGGGAGTTCATTATGAATTTATGATAGTCTTTAGTTAAATTAAACAATGAAAAATGGTTAGTCGATAATTTGTAATTTTGAAAAACAAAATCTGAAATTTTATTGGGTATAGTCCAAACATATTATGATATGAATCCAAACCTTATTCACTTCATCGATAAATTTGGATTTTTGGATTGACTCGAATTCGATTCGAAAATCGAGAAATCCAATTCGTTTAAATTCGATTCGAATTAATCGAATTAAGATCGAATTTCGAATTGAGGTTTAAAATGTTCATTCGATTAAATTCGATTCGAGGAAGTCGAAGAATTCGAAATTCGATTCGATGAACACCCTAAAAGGACCATTACAAAGAGAAATCCAATCCTATATTGGCTCATACCAAGCCAGAGAGCTATAAGCTGGCCAATTTTTCATTTTTTTTTATAAATGCATGTTTTTACATTTTTTTTACTACATATTCTGGGGAGGGAGAGGTCATGGGCGTAGCCAGGATTTTTGCCCAGTGCGGTCAAAAAAAAATTTCGTTTCGACTAGGCGATTATCGAGCCAAAATTTAAAAAAACAAACATAAAATTAAAAATATTTCAATAAAAAAAAAAGCAAATTTGAAGGTCATACTTATAACAATTCTTTGCCGATTTTCATACTCTCCAACCCAAATTTAATAGGACCACTCCAAATTTCAGTGCGGTCCAATCCAAATTTAATAGGGCAATTTCGAAATCCAGTGCGGTCCGTCGACCGCACTGGGCCTCATGTGGCTTCGCCCATGGGAGAGGTGATTGGACAAAATTAGGGGTGGCGATATCTAACCCATCCCAAAGTTACGAGAAAAACCCGATCTCGAACACCAGAAACCTGAACCCGACTGACTCGAATTTGATACAATGTTATTGTTTGTATTAAAATAGAGTTATCTTATATCACTACAAGAAAATTTCAGTTTACCGACAAAACTTAACGACAGAAATGATTTTGTTACTAAATTTTACAATTACCTATAGTCTATAGAATACCTACAGTATAAAAATATCATTTTTTCCCAAATTATACCGACAAATTACCGGCAATTTTTCAATTACCGACGTATATTCTGTAGGTATTTACCAATAGTTTTAAATTCTGTAGGTAAATATTTTACCTACAATGATTTTACCTACACTTTACAATTTTCTTAATATTTACTTACAGATTTTTCTGTAGATAAACTGGTTTTTTCTTGTAGTATATTTTACTTAATTTTTTTTTTATGTATTTTAAACATAACTCAAAATTGACCGAAAGTTGAACACAATCCGTTGACCCGAAATTGACACCTATGCACAAAATTAAGGAAATCATAAAATTGAGTGAACCTTGTCTAGAAAGATGGATAAATGTCCAAATCACTGTCTTCATTTATCACTTTGAATTATTTTCTAATTATTTGAAGATCTTTTAGGAGTATGATTCATCCCCCAAATATCAATTCTAACCTTTTAAAATTATATCAAATAAAATCAGTCAAATCAAATTAATCATAGAGAATTTAATAATTCCTCATTATTTGGACATCTCTTCTAGAACATTTTCAGTCATCCCATGTTCATCCAATTTAATGCTGCCCATGTAATTTCCGACCCTTCATCTAGTGCACGTAGAATATAAATATAAGGGATAATAATAATTAAACCAGGTGGCTTAATCATCCTACCACCACAAGAATTGTGGGGTGGAGGTCGAGAGGTTCAAATCCCGCCCATCAAATTGTTTGTGGGGTGGAGGTCGGGGTTCTTATTCCTACTCCATCAAATTGCTCCCCGGGGCATATGCGAATATGTAAAAAAATTTGGTGGGAACTCATACTTGAATAAAGATCCGTGTGGGTTCGATTCGGGGAGAGATCGTTATTACTAGTAGATTGGGGGTCGAACATAATTGTTCTCTTTACCTGGGAGGATCTCGGTTGTACGTCCGCCAGACCGTCGAACACCCAGGCCAAAGTGCGTGCACATCCGCGGTTTACCTTGGCGGAATGAATGGAGTCGAGAGCCGTTGTCCTCGGCATAGTCGGCGTGCAGTTCGCGAGCTTATTATAAAAAAGGATAATAATTACAAAAACCCCCCTACTATTCGGACTAAATACAAAAAAATCCAAAAAGTTTTTGAAATTGCAATAAATCATTGAGATTTGATTTGTCTTACATTTTCACTCTTCATAAACAAAAATTACTTCCAAAACCCACCGACACTTTCAAAAATATTACAGTAACACCCTTTTCAAACCTGATGGTTTTTTTTTTTTTTTTTAATTTTGAAACATCTCTAGTTTTTTTTTATAATTAGCCCAAACCTTTAGGGTGTTTTTGTAATTATCCCTAAATATAATGTAATAAATTCCATATCCCTCTTATATAAACCCAGTAAAAAAATTATTTCTCATCAGCCCAAATCCATCCATAGATTTCAAAATTGAGCACCTTCATTTCCTCTTAATCCCATTAATGTCCCAAAGCCATATAATCCCCCTAACAGATTTTGCCAAACAACTTGCCCATAAGGGCGTGTTTGTTTCCATCATCACAACACCCATAAATGCCATCAGATACAAAGGTGTAATCGAATATTCCAAGTCTCAAAATCCAAATGATCCCCATCAAATTCCCATGCCAAGAAGCTGGATTACCCGATGGATGTGAGAATTTAGACACACTTAATTCCCTGGAATTATCCAGGGAATTTTTCCAGGCCTGTCAGATGTTACAAACCCCCCTAGAAAATCTGATCCTGGAATTAAATCCGAAACCGACCTGTTTAATTTCCACCAGCGCAATTCCCTGGACACAGGAAATTGCTCGAAAATTCAACATCCCTAGATACAATTTCAAACGGTGTCCTGTTTCACTCTATTCTGTTCCAACAAACTTCCTCGAGCTGAATTTCAAGAAACTGTGTTTTCAGACAGGGAAACATTTCCCGTGCCATAGGGCTGGCAAATCGCCCCCGCACGATAACGGCACGACATGATAAGCCCTAACATGAACACATCACGATAAGCTTAACGGGCCTGAAATTTAAGCCCAAACACGACACGTTAAAAACACGAAAAACACGGCACGACACTGTTGATATTTGGCCCAATTATATTAAACATTCCCAGGCCCATTTGTTGACCAAAGCCCAAATGCAACCAAACCTTATTTGCTCCTAATCATGACCGTCCATTTTAGGTGTTTAATCTCCACCATACATGTGACCATTTTTTAAACACTTCATCCAAACCCTAAAATCCAACCTCACAATCTGATCTATGTTCTCTCTTGAACTGCCGCTGAAATTTTTCTCTCTTTCTAAAATCTCGATTTTCTTCCCTCCGATTCTTGGTGAATGTTTGGGAGTTTCCGGTGAGGTTTTTGATAGAGTGTTCCGATCATCTTCTTCGTTTGTTTGTTTGGATCTTGGTGAGTTTTTCCAGCGGGTTCTTGCGAGATTTGGGTGAGGTTCGATTTCGGGGTCACCTCTTTGTGGGGTTTCTGATTTGGTCTTCTTCTTTCGTGGCTTTGGAGGGCTTTGGGCTTGAGGGTCTCATTTGTGGCCAACTTTGGGTGCATCCGATTTATATCGATGGTGAAGGGTCCTCTACACCATTCTAAGCCTAAGACCCGGTTTGGGCCGGTTAAAGGCAGCCCGGTGTTCAGTCCGATCGGAGCTGCTGTTTGGTAGTTTGCTTTCAGTTTCTGTAGGCTTTATTTTCAGTTCTCGTTTTTGCTCCTTTTCTTTGGCTTGAATGGGAAAGTGCCTTCCCTTGTGCGTGTGCATCGCACGGCTTTATTTTCTGGTTTATTTCAATATTAGAAAAAGGCCTGTAATCCCTAATCCCTACCTGTAGGATTATTCTGTAATAGTTAATTTCGTCGGACTATTATTGAATGGCTATGGCGTTCGTCTACGACAGCGGGGTCGATACCTAACAGGCACGATAAGCATGATAAGCAAAATTGTCAAATTTATTTAGGTAAACCCGTTTGGCTCGTTAACAAATAAAACTTATGATTTTTTTATTTTGATATTTGACACTTAATAATTTCTGATTTCTATCGTGCTTTATCGTGTCAACCCGATAACGCCCCGAACCCGATAAGCCCCAGCCCAAATCCTATAATTCCGTGTCGTGTTCATGTCGGTCAATCGTGCCGTGCCTCAAATTGCACCCCTACGGTGCCAAATATACCTCATAAAATTGAGTTCACTAAGGCTCAGTTGCGAAAACCGCGAAAAATGATATTATAGACCAAATAAAACAGGCCCAAGATTCTGCACAAGGCACCTTGGTGAACAGTTTCCAGGAATTGGAGCCCTGGTACCTGGAAAATTACAGACGTGAAAAAGGAAAAGTTTATTGCATCGGCCCTGTTTCTCTCTGCAACAAGGAAATCCCTGACAGGTTTAACAGAGGAAACCAGGCTGAAATCGATGAGCATTATTGCCAAACATGGCTTAACTCGATGAGATCGAAATCCGTCATTTACGCGTGTTTCAGAAGCCTTTGTCGTATTTCCGGACCACAGATGAAACAAATCGAATTTCCCTTTCGTTTGGGTTAAATCCGAAAGCATGATTGGTCGGAAGAAGCTGATTTTGTCCCATTTGTTTGTGGGAGGATTTCTGACGCACTGTGGTTGGAATTCGACCCTGGAGGGGATTTGTGCTGGCATGCCGATGATTACGTGGCCTATGTTTGCGGAACAATTTTACAATGAGAAACTTATTGTGGATGTTCTAGGGATTGGAGTGAGAATTGGGGTTGAGGGTTGCGTGAATTATTGTGGGGAAAGTGGGGATTTGGTTAAGTGGGAACAAGTGAAAAATGGTATTGAGAAGGTGATGGATGAAAGTGAAGATGGAATTGGGAGAAGAAAGAGAGGTGAGGAACTTGCAAAAATGGCAAACGATGCTGTGGAAAAAGGAGGTTCGTCTTACTTGAATTTGACAATGTTTGTTCGAGATGTCATCGAGCAAGTTCAGTCGTGAACCCCTAAAAAGTATAGTTTATACTGACTTGAGCATCAGAGGGTTTAGACCTAGACAACTCGATACCTCTAATAACTTCTATGTTACAGGCAGTACCTAACTCATGTAGCAAGAGAGTTTTAATATTTGAGGGGATATAACATCAATATAGGTATTTATATTGTAAGTACCTTATAAGTAATCAATGAGTCCGCTTTAAGCACTTATTATCCTCGTTAATATATGCATATAAACAAACGTCTCCCAAGATACAACGATCTATTCTTATTGTAGCAGCACTTCAAACAACAAAAAATTGTGAACCTTGGATGTTTTGTACTACCCCTTTTGACAATAAATTTTCTTTTAATGAACGATGCTTCTGTATGCAAATGATGGGTGTAAGTTTCCACAGAATGGGAGAGTTATATAATAGATTGCCAAAGATTTTTCTGAAACGACACAACTGTTCGGACAAACTCTTTCAAAGCAAATGGTTTTAATTTCACTAAAGTTTTGAACGATTAACAGTCATGCCTTTTGGGAACAATTTCTCATTCATCCAGAAATGTTTACATATTTCCAACAATAACCTAAAAAAAAAGTGATGCTGCCATGAGATTATTAGATAACTTGAACAAGATCTTCTTGATCACCAGGAATATCAACAAAATTATCCAGTGAATTTGTTGATCCATAAATAAGCCATTCTTCTCCATCAATGAATGAAGTATCAAGATAATGAGCTGCTTCAGATTTCCTCAATTGCTTCCCATATTCTACTCTATACGTCGAGTTGGCTCCTGGTCCATAGCACTCATACTCACCAAACGACACCGTTCTGCCAGCAATAAATAAATTAAATAAAAGATTTTAGCTCAATTTCCTAATTACAAAAAATAATACCTATTTACAGGACTTATCCCTTTAAATTTATAAATTAAAAAACGACTTTTTATAAGCAAATTCAAACCATTGCAGGGGATTATATGGGACGGATGAAGTTTGAACCTGACCTTAGCTCTAATAGATGAGACCAAGTATCATCTCTCACACAACCGATTTTCAATAAAGTATTTGTAATTAATAAATTTAGAATGAAAATTCTAAGGGATAATTACAAGAATTACCCCTAAGATTTGGGTAGTTACAAAAAAACTCAGAAAATTAAGTTTCAAAATTACGAAAAAGAAGACATGATGTTTGATTCTGTCTTATCTGTCTTATTTTTTTCTCCTTCATACGAAAAAATATTTCAAAATCCCTCCTTACATTTATAGAAACATTACAGTTAATCCATTAAAAAATTAAGACAGAATCAAACCTCAAGGCTCTTTTTTTTTTTAAAATTTCTTTAGATTTTTTTATAATTATCCCAAACCTCAAGGTAGTTTTTGTAATTGTCCCAAATCTAAAGTTAAAGTTGCCTAGTATAGCTAGCATGAAGTTATTACTTCACTTTATGAACCACTACCATATGAAGAAAAACAATAACAAGAAGAAAAAAAAAAGAATTTTATGAAAGTGAGGAATTATAATTAGCAATGTAATATATATATATATATATATATATATATATATATATATATATATCAACCACATACTGATCTCTAGAAGAGTCCCTCCAATCATTCCATCCCTCAGCAGCAACAACATCAGACATGTATGTTTTAGAGAAAACCGTTGTTGCATAATGTCCCCAAGCTCTCCCCAGCCACACTTTCCCACTCCCACTGATGCTGCAGTTCACGAACGAGAAGCCCGTCTTCTCGTCCGTCGAATTTCTTCCTTGAGCCGTAATGCAACCGCTGATCCCACCCGACGGTTCTTCTTTCGCTGTCGAATTTATCGTGCAATCCTGCACCATAAATTTAATTTGATCAAGAGCTACTAGCATGGTCAAGGTCAATGACGTACCAGGAATAAAATGGGGGGTGGTAGATCTGTGAAAATCGAGATGGACCCAGGATAAAAAACTTTAAAAAAAACCATATAAAAATTAAATAATTTTAAAAAAAATACATAGAATTTTATTTTTTTTAAAAAAAGGGGGTGGGGTTGGCCCCGCTTAGCTACGCCGTTGGTCAAGATCAACTCTTGCTTCTTGCTTTCTTTTTTTTTGTAAATTTATCTATGCTTAATTTCATTCTTTACAAGTTCATCAATCTATGAACTTGATCCTCATATGTGGAATGATGTTTTTAAGATGAAAATGTGATACTGATATGATCATCTAGGGATAATTACAAAAACCTCCCTAAGTTTTGGGCTAATTACCAAAATATCCAGAGGTTTACATTTTCTTCCTCCATAAACAAAAAAGTATTTTAAAACCACCGTGATAATCATAGATAGTATAGTTAACCCCCTGAATTTAAGACAAAAACAAACTTGAGGGGGCTTTCTGTAATTTGGAACATCTCCAGATTTGTTTGTAATTAGCCCAAACCTCAGGTTTTTTGTAATTATATATCCCAAAACTATATTCAAAATTAGCCTAACGATATTAAAAAGAAGAACCTCAGTTACTTTTAAAAATAAAAAGGGATAATTGCAAAAACCCCCTAAGATTTTGGCTAATTACATAAAAGCAAAAGGTTTTTGAAAAAAAAATCGTTGAGGTTTGTTTGTGTCTTAAATGTAAAGGGTAACTGTAATATTTTGATAAACGTAAAGGGAGCTTTTGAAATATTTTTTTGCATATGAAGGAGAAAAATGTAAGACGGATCAAACCTAAAGGGAGTTTTTGTAATTTCCAAAAGTCTTTGGTTTCTTTTATAATTAGCCCAAACCTTAGTATTGTGTTTGTAATTATCCCTTAAGAATAAACCCTCATATTTGTATTTATTTTACAAATGCCCCTCAACAAGTTCAAATTTTAAAATGGAAACAGATATCAAGGAGGTAATTGTAATTTTAAAACATAAATGGTTTTTTTGGAAATTAGGCACAACCTCAAGAATAGTTTTTGTAACATATCACAATAATTATGAAATTATGTTATGCACATGCATTAAGGGGTCATTAATTACTAAATTTAAATCAATATATATATATATATATATATATATATATATATATACCTCAAAGAGTGATCTACCATTTCCAAAAATGAAATCAATGGATCCTTGGATAAAACATTCTTTATAATAATGCCTTCCTTGATCATCATGTAGAGTATCTTGTGCTCCATAAAATCCACAGCCATAGAAAGCAGATTGATCACCTGAAACCCTTAATGCCACTGCTTGTCCTCCAGCTTCCCCTGGATCTGGGGCTGGAGCTGTGTTCTTAATTTACAGATTATTAACAATTTAATTAGTTGAAAATTAAATAAAATCGTATTGTTAAAAAACTAGGGAAAATAGTTTTTTTCCGATCATTTAATTTGGACTACTTAATTGGAGATTTAATCCTCTAAGTAGTTACTTTTAAATTTTGGTCCAATATTTTTCAAAATTTGGACAATTAATCCGATTTTGACCGGAATTGTGTAATTTTATCGTAAATGCTAACTAGGAACGATGAGTGTTAATATGTCTAAGAAATTTAGGGATTTTAGTGATTTAATTTGTTGCAAAAATTGGCGTGTCAAATCACCAAAAATTAACACACAAAATTTGGGATTTTAAAATTTTTGTTGGCAATTTTGCACCTAATCAGCAAAATCCTGAATATTTTTGACATGATTGCACCTGACCCGTCATATATAGTCATCAATTTCGGATAAAATACATAATTTCGATCAAAATAGGACCAAATGTAGAAATTTCCGGATAGATCTTCTATTCCAGAATGGTGTTTCACCTCCTATTCCACCGCACGGATGATTGACACGTGTATAGGAGTTACCATATTAATTTTGAAGCATAAATCAGGCCTAAATGGCCGTTTTTTAATATGGTAACTCCTATACACGTGACAATTATTCGTGTGGTGGAATATGAATGAAATACTTGTTCGAATAGAAAATCTCATCTACCAAATCTCTAAAAGATATTGAACTAAAAATTAAGTCGACTACTTAGAGGACTAAATCTAATAACACTTCTGAGTTACAAGACCAGATAAAATATTTTCCCTAAAAAACCATGTGAATGTATATAGTTGAGAAGAGAGAAAAATATATATACCAGAAAACTAATGTTATAAGCTATGAAGTTGGGAGCAGATACAGCAAATGTAGAGCTATGGGGTGTCCCCCCAGTGGAATTAGCTGTGTCATTCCATTCTATGGCAGTTTTGAGGTAACCTTGACCTTCAACTATCAAATTTGTCTTGTTTGAGCTTACCACTACTTTTTCCCTGTGAACAATATAGTAATTTATATTTCCTTGCACATGGATGAATAATCATAAATGTTATGCACTCTTACAGAATCCAATATGCAACTTTTGTTTTTTTAAGAATACATGGGAACAAAAAAAAAAGTTTTTTTTCTTTTTTTTTTGTTGTTATGAATTTCCTGCCCCTATGGTATTTCATCTGATGTTTCGGTATATCAAGTGCGGGGAGCCGGGGGTGGAGCCAGAAAATTAATATTGGGAATTAAAGAGGTATTTTTAAATTATTTTTTTCGGGGGAGGGGAAAATTTTAAATTTTAATAATTATAAATAATATTATATCAATTTTGAAAAAAATATGAGGTTGAGGGGCGACCGCCACTGCCAAACCCCCTGGCTCTATCCCTGATTAGGTGAATATATATTATGTGTATAATAATATTATTATATTTAGTGTATTGAAACACCAGATGAAATACCTTAGAAAATAGGAGATCCAATATTTTTTTTGGGGGGAGGGGGGAAGTGGAGAATGAAGCATAATGACTTGCCTATATGTGCCTGACCCAACGACGATAAGCGTCCAAGCACGACTAAAATCGGGCATAGCATCGACCGCTTTCTGCACACTACTAAAATTTGCGCATCCCTTTGAATCATCGACCGTATAAACAACACTAATGTTGTACAACGATACGAGATTAGAGTTCCATAAGCTTTCATTACATGAACTCTTATGCGTATTTCCACGGTGATGGTGATGGTGGTGGTGGTGATGACGATGACGGTGTTTATTATAGACAATTTTTTCTAGAACGGAAAAATTGTCTTCTAAACCAAATTTAACGGCTACTCTACTCAGAAATTCATCAACTTCTAAGAAAAATTTAATGGTAGAATTATTAATGGAAGAGTTAGAAGAATGTAGGGAAAGTGTGATTGAAAGAAGTAAAATGGCTAAGGCGGTCACCCAAAAAAATGTGCTAGTTTTGGTGTTCATTTTTAGGTGGGAATAATGGTTAGTTCTTTTATGGTGTTTTTTGGGTTTAGATTAGGTTTAGTGGCATGTGAAATTCTGTTGTTTTATTGGTGGGTTTTTTGGGGTGGGGTGGGGTGGGGGTATGGTTTAACGTAGGAGGTAAGAAAAGCATGGTGATTTGGTCTGTGATGTTTGTTGATGATTAGATTTTGTGATGGAAAAATAGTGTAAAAAGAAATAAAGGGGAAGATATGGGCAGCAAATGGAGATTGAATAAGTCACACGCTAAGTTTGATATATATAAATATTTGAGAGTAAGATGATGATGATTGATGAAGAAGGATAATTATTGTTGGGGTGTTTTATTGAGAATTAATTGGGTTAATAAATGGGGAGAGTAGGTGTATTTGTTGTTAGAGTTTGTGTTTGTCTCATATCATTAGTTGTTATTGTGTATAAATGTGAGTTGGGTATGTTCTCCTTAGAGCTAGTTTTGGAGATGAATTCTAGTGAAGCTCATTTATCATGGTATCATAGCGTCGGGGTTTGTTTTGAAGCGTCTTGAGAGAATTGGATCCAAACCCATTTGGATTGGCACTCTCGGCAAAATTGAACTCAAAGACATTGGGATTGGCATGCTCTGTTTGAGAGCGAGTGTTCGAGTTTGTGTTTGTGCCAATTTGTTGGGTTGTTATTGCATATAAACAGGAACGAATTCAGAAATCTTTTATCTTAGGGCACAAAATAAATACAGTTATAATCTATATAAAAATAATTAGTGGGGGCACAAATTACTTTTAAACCTAATTATATATATAGTTATAATAAATAAAAGAAAATAAAAGAAAAGGTTATGGGGCACGTGCCCCATAAAATGAGCTATAGCTCGCTCCATCAATGTGTATAAATAAATATGTATTGGGCACCCTTTTTCTTGAGCTAGTTTTGGAGATAAATTATATATTATTATGGCATAGGGAAAGAGACTAGCATGCTCAATGAGTGGGATAACTCACCACATTATCTGATATATGGAGCAATTAATTTCTTCCGAAGCCAATGGGAATACATATTAAATAGATGAATGTTGTGCCTTGATAGGTTTATGGGATAAACTTGATTTAATTAAATGTATCTGATGTAAAGGTGTTTAGATGGACGTAAAGCATACTCCAGTGCAGATAAATTATTAATAAATATATATTTGGAGCTTCCGATGTTGAATACTTGATTTGATGTATGTAGGGTGCATGCGAATTGGGAAATTTGGGACGAGGGATTTGAAATCCTTAGCTAAATATAATTTTTTTTTTTTTGGCATATAAATCCAAATGGATTTCAAATTTATCTTTAAGTTTTTAGTTCATTTTCAAATGATTTTAAATTTCTCCTAAAATCTAGTCATTTGAAATCTATTCTTTTTTCCCTTTATGCTCACTTGCATACACACACTGCACACATTTGTAGACACTTATATATACTGCACACGCTACACACATTGCACACATTTACACATTTATACACACCGCACACACACATTTACGCACACGCTACACACATACTCTCACACATAATAAAATTTATATATTTCATATTTTTATTAGTATCTAAAACTATAATTATTTATAAGATTATATCTTTTATTTTTATTTACTAAATATCAATTAAAAAAATAAAGAGAGCTTTTAAATCTTTTTAATCAAAATTTACGATGTATTTGAATTCCCTACATAAATCCATATCATCCAAAAAGATGTGGATTTTAAATCCAATGAGAGAAATCCATTCATTTCAAATTCTTCCATCCAAATGGACCCTTAAATTTTCTATTATGAATTCCAGTCATTTGATTTGAAGGAGAATTCAAAAATATGGATTGACCACTTTTACAATGGGACAAAAAAAAAAGAAGAAGAAGAAAACCCCTCTTTGAAATGCACCAATAAAACTAAGCTCTTCAAAAAAAAAAAAAAAACTTCTAAGGGTTTGTAAGATCAAAAAGAAAAAAAGGAAATTGGTAGCTTTTAGCCTCTTAAAAAATAAGTAACATTTTTAAAATAAAATTTAACATATTATAAATTAGGTGAGAAAAAAAGATTGGAAGGAATAATTGTATTCGTTTGTTTGGTCGTGAAGAAAAGATGAACGAACACATTCATGAGAGTCATACTCAATTACTCAAGTACATTATACTATTTTAACATTCTAACTTTTGAAAATTGCAAATCCATTGGTTTCATCAATTATACTTCCAAGTTTCAATCCCTTTCCCTTTAACTTGAAATTCCTGCTATAATTACAAAAACCATCCTTGAAGTTTAGCATGATTACAAAAAAATCAAACTTTTTTTTTTTAAAATTACAAATACCTCAGCTCCATGAAGTTTATATTTAGGACAAATTACACCCCCGCCCCCCAAGGTTCAGGCTGAATCAACAAAAACTAAAGAGTTTTGAAAATTACAAAAAGCACCCATGACGTAATTTTCAAAAAAAAAAAAAAAAACTTTGGGTTTTTTTGGTAATTAACCCGAGCATCAGGAGTTTTTTTTTGTAATTATCCCTAATTTTTTCTTAATAAATAATCCCATCATGACGTTGCAATTAGTAAAAGGGATATTTACAAAACACCCCTAAGGTTTGTGCTAATTACAAAAAAAACCCCGAGATTTTTGAAAATTACAAAAAAAATCTTGAGGTTTGATTCTTTCTTACATTTTTCCCCTTCATAAGCAAAAAACATATCAAAAACCCCTGATATTTATAAAAATACTATAACTACCCCCTTAAAATTAACACATAATCAAACATCATGATGGATTTTTGTAATTTTGAAACATCTCTGGTTTTTGTAATTAGCCTGAACCTCAAGGGTGTTTTTGTAATCATGCCTTAGTAAAATACAAACAAATATCAAAAAGATAAAAAGATTTCTCTTTAATTAGACTAAACCTCAAGGGTATTTTCGTAACTATCCCTAAATCATATTTTACCAACTTTACACCAATAGCTTCCCAATCAAATGCGTTATATATGCACACAAGGATTTCTATCAAATCAATGTAAATCTTCGATAAAACAGGCAAATGATTATTTCAATATTCAGAGCCCAAATCTCTACAAGTCAAAAATGAAAAAAAAAATCAGTATTTTCAATGATATGGGAAAATTATACAAGATCTCATATAGCATATGTACAATCAAATTCACTGGGGTCCACAAGTGTACACTAAATGTACCTCATATTTTGGTCCTTCCCAGCCAAGATTTATTTTACAGGCAGTTGGGGACCTTACCCTCAACCAGTAATAATAATCACTGTATGAAACTTTTTCATAATCCAACCATTTTGCCCTAAAGGTAAAAAAACCCATCAGGGTGTTTTCTAATCCTCAGCTACTCATCCACAACTAACTTGCAAACTTTCTGATCGAGTCCGAAAACCTGTATATGTATCTTAATCGAACAATAAACTTAAACGAAATCGTCATCAACTTCATCATAAATTAAAATAAAAATTACGCCAACCCAATAAGGTGCGAAAGAAAATGGATCTGCTTCACGAATCACTGCAAGGGAACATCAGAATCCGCTTGGTCTTGATTTATAACGCGACATTTTCGAACGGCTCTTTCTAACATCGTCGTCCCCTTGAAACTTGTAATTTGCCATTTAATAAATTTTGATAAAAAAATTTAAAAGCTCTATTTATTTTCTTAATTGACATTTAATAAATATTTTATAAATAATTATCATTTTATACACTAATAAAAATATGAAATATATAACTTTCATTATGTGCGTATATGTGTGTGTGAAGAACTGAAGATAGTGCAATGTGAATATGTGAGAGAGAATATGCGTGAGTGTGTGCAGTGTGTGCGGTGTGTGTAAGTGTGTGTAGTATGTACAGTGTGTGTAAGAGGAAAAAAGAATGGATTTCAAACGACTAGGTTTTGGGAGATTTAAAATCCTTTGAAAATGAACTAAAACTTAAAGATGGATTCGAAATCCATTGATTTGGATTTATATGTCAAACAAGGGTATGGATTTAGCTAAGGATTTCAAATCCCCCATCCAAATGCACCTAAAAGTGCTTTTTTTCCAGCCAAAAGCTGAGAAGCATTTTGTTTAGTGATTGCAAAAAGTATTCTTGCTCTTTCTAAGGAAAGAAAGAGGGCAAGGGCTAGAGTAGTTGGCTGTGTTTTACCTGATCTTCTGTTATCTTCTTAAATCTAAACTTCTCTGTCCATATTGACTTTGCCTCATCGGTTGCTGGGAGAACAATGGTTTTGACGTTCAAAAACGCGAGCAACTTCTCAATGCAGTCGAAAAGGACTTGGAAGTATCCCTGCAAAGACATTTCAATCCCATCAGAAGTTGTATTGTGACTAATTTCATCTTCAGTTCCAAAACTACCAGCCTCAAGAAAAATAACAAAAGTTATTCTCTATTTTCTCTCAGCAGCATTTAACGGGGCACGTTTATGATATGGCTACCCATGTCCAACCACTAAATAATTATCAAATGGAAGAGAGACCAGAATATTTTGTTGAATATAACAATATAATAAATATTCTTGCTTAAATAAGTAAATGGATTATTCTAAAAGGTAGGGCTTTTGGAAAAGAAGGTTAAATAGTATCTGCTAGGAAAATGGTTAGGGATCTTATGCCCACTATACTGTGTACTTAGGCCATCTCCAACCCAAAATTCTATTTTAGTGTAGCTTTTGCATTAAACTAGTGCAATTTCTGCACCAAACTTAAAATCCATCTCCGACCCTTCTACTTCAAATTTTGCACTAAAAGGAATATTTATTATTTCAATACAAAAACTATTTAATTAAAACCAATTATTTTTTAAGATAGTATTGTAAATTCATATTTAGTAAATTAAAGAATATATTTTATTATGTTAATGTAATGTAGCTTATTTTTATCACTTAATTATTTTTTAAATAATTTTATTTTTACTATTAAAATTTAATTTTTAGTAATATTAATAATAAAGTTAATAAATACAAATTATTAAATTTTAATAAAAATAATTATTAAAATTAATTATGCATTTAGAATAATAGAAATCATCTTATAACAAATCTAAATGTAACAAAACTAAATAAAAAAAAACAAAAAGATTTAAAAAAAATAGCATTTGGTGCTTGATTTAGAGTCCGATTAGAGAAACCCTTGAGAACTATAGCATGTCAAAATGCACGACAAACATTTGCTATTTGAAACAGGGTCGAATAAGTCATAGATGAGGCACAATTTTAGCCACAAACAAAACCCTTTACAGAACAAAACCAAATTAAAATTAAGTCAATATCCATCTCAGGAAAAATAAAACCCTTTAGAAAAATGCAAATCCACTTTTGTGGAGGACAACAATTCCATACATGAAATATGTGTTGGTCCACCCCATGTGGTGGCCAAAGTCAACAATAGTGGGCAAATTTTGTTGGCTACTTGAGTAGGTGCCATAGGGATGACAAATACTTTTTATGAAAAGTCGCGGTAATTTCTTCTGATGTTAGACACCGAATTGCCAACCTTATTTGACAAACATTTATTACATGTGTTTGTTTCCATCCATTTTGCCTATAAATAGGCTTCACTCGGAGATGGAAAAACACACCAACATTCAAGCAATTAGCAATTGCTTAGAGAAGAGAGAAAATAGAGAGTAGAGTGATTCTTATAAGTGTGTGTTTTGAGTGAAGATAAAGATAGAAAAATTAGTAGTAATTTTTCATTCTCACCAAAAATAGCATTCTTATTTTCTCGGGTATTCCAAGTTAAGTAACTTGAGATATTTTGTGTATCCCTTATTTTTAGGGAGAAATATTGTAAGCCTACTATACATTTAGTGGAGAATTTATTTGGACTACGGTCTCGTGGTTTTTCCCGATTTGGGTTTTCCACGTAAAAATTCTTGTGTCCTATTTTTTATCGTCTTGCACTATTATTCTTGGTTTGGTTCCCATTTTTAATCCAATTTGGGTGGGAAAAGATTTTACTATTTCCCATTGTCTGTGTCATTTATTTTGACACTCTTTCCCAACAAGTGGTATCGAGCCACGTTATTGCGGATTAAAAAATGGAGGAATCGGCGATCTGTTGGTGGGATGTTCAAACTCAGCGGATCCAACTATAATATTTGGAAACCAAGTATGTTGGATCTTCTCTACCGCAAGGATCTTTATTTGCCCTTGAAAGGTAATATTGCCAAACCAAAAGATACAAGTGATGGCGAGTGGAAAATCCTACACGAAAAACCGTAGGATATATCCTTTTCTTGAGCATAGCATTTTCCATCATTTTGCTAATGAGGAAAAGGTGATGTTTTGTGGAAAAATATTGAAACCATGTTTGAGAGGAAAAATGCGCTTGAACAAAGCTTCTATTATCGAGAAAAATTATTCGGCTCGGATACGGAAGGTGCAAACATGACGAGAGCACCTAAATGCGTGTCGGTCGATAAATCAATCTACCACTATGAAAATATCCTTGATGATGAAGTGATTGCTTTATTCTTTGCTCGGCGTTACCTGGACAGCGGTTGGGACACGCTTGTGGTGTCGATCGAGAATCGGCCGAATGATAATGGACTATCGGATGGTCAAAGATTGTCTTCTTAATGAAGAGTCGAGGAAGAAAGGAGTTAGAATATTCTTCCTCGAGTCAAAAACCTTAGTAGTTTAAAATGACAAGCGGGGAAGGAGCAAGTTTAGAGGTTCTCAAAATAAAAAAGAGACAAATCCAGGGGAGGTCCAAATCGAAAGGACTTCAAATGTCATTATTGTGGTGGTCCAAATCACTATGAGAGAGATTGTAGAAAGAAGAAAAGAGATCAAAAGAATGGAAATAATGAAAACAAGATCGATGACAAAAACACACTCATGTATGCCAGCGATTGATGGTGATGTTGTCATCATTTGTGATGATCTTTGTGTCGATTCTGCATGCCCGTGACGGATGGATTATTGATTCAGAGCTTCATATTATATCACACCTCATCGTGATATGTTCACATCATACACCGGTGGTAGCTTTGGCAAAGTCGAATGGCCAACCATGGTGTGACGGAGGTCGTTGGCATAGGTAACATCATATTAAACACGATACGGGAAGTAAGTAGGCTAGTGCTCAAGGATGTCGGACATATTCACGACATTCGCTAAATATTATTTCCACTGGCAAGCTTGACGATCTTTGGCTATGACAATCACTTTGGTGAAGGAAAATGGAAGCTCACCAAAGGCTCTCTCATTGTCGCTAAGGAATGACGAAATTCTCATGCACGATGCAAGCCGTTATTCAATGGAGAGGTAAATGCAATTGATAAAAGTTCCTCCATTGAGCTATGGCATAAAGGCTCGGACATCTAAGTCGAGAAGGGTTTGGAAGTTTTGACCGAGAAAAACTTCTCCCGAGGGTAACCAGTATGCCCCTACAAACTTGTGTTGATTGTTTAATTGGAAAACAACACGAGTTGCTTTCAAGAGTTTTTCACCTTCAAGAAAAACTCATCCACTAGATCTAGTGCATCTTGATTTATGCTACATGAAAGATAGAAGTCTTGGTGGTGCAATATATTTTGTAACATTTATTGATGATTTCTCTAGAAAAGTCTCGGTGTTTTGCATTGAAATCTAAAGATCAAGTTAAGTATCTTTAAGAATTTTCAAGCAAGTGTTGAAAGAGAATCGGCAAAAAGTCAACGAGTTCGTCTTGACAATGGTGGTGAATACCAGGGTCCATTTGAGCAACATTGCGGGGATCATGGAATCAAGCTTGAGAAGAGTGTTCCAAAAACTCCTCAACATAATGGAGTAGCAGAAAGGATGAACATGACAATTTGTGAACGAGTCAAATGTATGATGTCACATTCCAATCTACCAAAATCCTTTTGGGGTGAAGCAATGAGGACTGCAGTTGATCTAATCAACCTTTCTCCATCGACTCCTTTGGGTGGCGACATTCCATATAGAGTTTGGATTTGAAAAGATGTTTCCTACAAACACTTGAGAGTGTTTGGGCTGTCGGGCGTTCGTGCATATTCCAAAAGATGAACGATCCAAGCTTGATGACAAAACCAAGTCATGCATCTTCTTGGGCTATGGCCATGAAGAATTCGGCCTACGAGTTATGGGATCCAATCGAAAGAAAGTTATCGGTAGGGATGTTGTATTCCTTGAGGATCGGACAATTGAAGATGCCAAACAGATTGAGAAATCTGAATCAAACCAATATGTTCCTGATGACGTAGATCCAGTTTCTTCTCCTAGAAATCAGAATCACGGGGGAGGTGTGCAAGAGCAACACCATGATACAACCGGTGATGTCCCTCCAGTTCCACCACCAGAAGATGCGGCTAGAAGGTCCACCAGACAAAGACAACCTTCTACCAGATATAGCCCACATGAGTATGTAATACTCACTGACGGGGGAGAACCACAGAGTTTTGCAGAGGCCATATCACATGATCAGAAGGATATGTGGATGGAGGCCATGAAAGAAGAGATGAACTCTTTATAGGAAAATCACACCTATGACCTGGTGAAGCTACCGAAAGGTAAACGTACTCTAAAAAATAAATGGGTGTACAGGTTGAAGACTGAAGAGCAAAGCTTACAACCAAGGTATAAAGCTAGGCTGGTTGTGAAGGGTTTCAGTCAGAAGAAGGGTGTTGATTTCGAAGAAATTTTCTCACCAGTGGTGAAGATGTCCTCAATCAGAGTTGTTCTTGGAATAGCCCGGTTTGGATCCGGAAATTGAACAACTTGATGTGAAGACGCATTTCTTCATGGAGATTTGAATGAAGAAATCTATATGGAGCAAATCCCAAGGGTTCAAAGTCAAAGGTAAGGAGAACTTGGTATGCGAGGTTGAAAAAGAGCATGCGGCTTAAAACAAGCTCCAAGACAATGGTACAAGAAGTTTGACTCCTTCATGACCGATCATGACTACAACGAGGACGATTCCGATCACTTTGTGTATTCTTTAAGAAATTCAGTGATAATGATTTTATCATACTATGATTGTATGTGGATGACATCTTTGATTGTAGGTCATGATGCCAGGCAAGATTGAGAAGTGAAGAAAGAACTTGGCAAGTCTTTTTGCGATGAAAGATTTAGGATCGGCTAAGCAAATCCTTGGGATGAAAATCTCAAGAGACAGGCAAGCGAGGAAGCTCGGCTATCTCAAGAAAAACGTTGAGAAAGTTCTTGAGAGATTGATATGAGCAAATCAAAACCAATCGATCTACTCCACTTGCGGGTCACTTCAAGCTTAGAGCAACGCAATGTCCCACAAATGAGGAAGATAAAGCGAGAAATGCAAAAGGTACCATATCTTCTGCATTTGGCGAAACTTGATGTATGCTATGGTATGTACCAGACCGATATTGCTCATGCGATTGGTGTTGTTAGTCGTTTTCTCTCTAATCGAGGAAAGATCAACGTGCTGGTGAAATGGATATTTCGGTACTTGAGAGGTACTTCAAAATATTGTCTAAAAATTTGGTGATGACCAAACTCTTACTAGATGGATTCTGAGATGCGGATATGGCTGGTGATATTGATTCCAGGAAGTCCACATCTGGATACCTGATGAGATTTGCACGGGGAGCTATTTCTTGGCAATCGAAACTTCAAAAATGTGTGGCATTATCCACAACTGAAGTTGAGTACATAGGCTCAGAATGGAAGCTTGCAAGGAGATGTTGTGGTTGAAGAAGTTTCTGGAACTAGACTTGAAGCGGGGAAAAGAAATCTTTGTGACGATCGAGCACAATCCACTTGAGTAAGAATTCTTCATTTCACTCAAGGTCAAAACACATTGATGTGAGATACCATTGGATTCGAGATGTGCTTGATGAAAAGTTGATGCAACTTGAGAAAGTTCACACTGATGAAAATGACGCGGATATCTTGTGAAGTCTTTACCAAGAGATAAGTTTGAAGGCTTTGCGAAGCAAAGCAAGTTTGGTTGATTTCAACATGAGGTGGAGGGGGAGAATTGTTGGTCCACCCCATGTGGTGGCCAAAGTCAACAATAGTGGGCAAATTTTGTTGGCTACTTGAGTAGGTGCCATAGGGATGGCAAATACTTTATGAAAAGTGCAGCCAAAGCCAATTTCTCCTGATGTTAGGCACCGAATTGTCAACCTTATTTGACAAATATTTATTACATGTGTTTGTTTACATCCATTTTGCCTATAAATAGGCTTCACTCGGAGATGGAAAAACACACCAACATTCAAGCAATTAGCAATTGCTTAGAGAAGAGAGAAAATAGAGAGTAGAGTGATTCCTATAAGTGTGTGTTTTGAGTGAAGATAAAGATAGAAAAATTAGTAGTAATTTTTCATTCTCACCAAAAATAGCATTCCTATTTTCTCGGGTATTCCAAGTTAAGTAACTTGAGATATTTTGTGTATCCCCTATTTTTAGGGAGAAATATTGTAAGCCTGCTATACATTTAGTGGAGAATTTATCTGGACTACGGTCTCGTGGTTTTTCCCGATTTGGGTTTTCCACGTAAAAATTCTTGTGTCCTATTTTTTATCGTCTTGCACTATTATTCTTGGTTTGGTTCCCATTTTTAATCCAGCTGGGTGGGAAAAGATTTTACTATTTCCGTTGTGCCGGTGTCATTTATTTTGACACTCTTTCCCAACAATATGTACTGACCTCCTCCAAATCAATCAAGAAGCAATAATTTTAATTAACAGGAATCATTGAGGGTTTTAAGGAATGTTGTGCATGACTTGTGCTGTTTAAACTTGGCAACGAGTCAACTTGTATTGCATAAATCAAAACCTTTTCAAATAAATATTTTTGGATGCGTCAAGAAAACTTACATTTCCTTGATTACCAGCACGTGTTGCAGCCAATGGGAGTTCAGCTATTTCTTGGCCAAAAATCCGAAGGATCCCAGCTGATACAACAGTTGAGCTGCAAGATTGGTAAAAATTGTTAACCAAGAACTATAAATTATTACTACAGTAAAATGATATAGTTCATAAATAAATTGATCGGGAGAAATGGTTCTTACTTCACCGTTAATATTGCACAATACATTCCACTAAAGTCTTGGCCCCTTACATTCCTCCTGCCAGTCAGAGAGAATCACTTTAGAACAGAGATTATATAAGACAAGACATGATGGAATAGCAAAGGCAAGAAAAGTGACCCTTATAAGGAGGAATAAGAAGTTGTACATACCCATAAACCATAGATGGGATGAAGTCTCGCCCAGTTTCTGAATCAACGATTGGGCCAAAACGATCCTAGAACACAAGTCAATGAACATTGCAATGATTGCAGCTTCTAATATAGTATATATATCGAGTGAAATAAAATAAACATACCCATACACATATGCTAATGACAACTTTTACTTTTTCCATTGTTCAAGGTAGTTTAAAAGAATAATTATTATATATACATGTGTCGAGTATATATGTACTAATAACATGTATGTTATTCAAATATATAACAAAAAACTAGATACTCTTCAGTTATAGATTTTATTAGTTATACCAAAATAAAACTAAAATATATTAGCATATTTAAGGTTAATTTGACATTTTTCTTGACTGTTTTCATTAAAATATGTTACAAAATTTTGCAGCATTTCATAATTTCGAGTTTTTTAAGAAATATTTTGAATGTTAATAAACCTGTGTTATTGGCGCTTTTACTGCACGCACAAAGGAGAAATATTACTCTTTTGAAAACATAGGTTGTAATTCAGTTTTTTTTTCAGAAACAAAGGGTACAATGCTAGTTATCCAATTTGCAATGCCATGGCATTCAAAAGCATCAATTTTTAAATGACTATCAAATTACTATGCAACCATTCTTACATGAAATATAGCTACAGCCTGTGACAGCAATACTCTGGCTTTCCGAGATTTAACTTTCGCACTCAAAAGCCTCCACCTCACGTCAATTTTACCATGAACAACCGAACTATTTTCCATTAGCTTCTTCTTTATAATATCCAAAGAAGAATCTGGGATGTTCTCTGCCCCAGCACGTCGCACATCCTGCAGTGTAGAATACATGCATTCACAATTTGCGGAACAGAACCATTTTCCTTTTGGAAGTTCCTGTAGCATAGGTGCAAACAATTTTTAGAAAAAAGTCATGCAACAATGTAGGAAAAAAAGAATGCTGAATGAAAGTAGCTGATACTTCTACTGAATATGCACGCACCTTTAGATCAGCAATCTTGTATTTTTTCAAACAGCCCACCGCCCACGTGATATTCCTTTTCGCACTGTAGGTGTGAAATCATAGTGAGGTATTCTACTTCATATTCACATAACTCAGTTAAATAGGCCGAGCTAAGATGAAAAGCAAGAAAAATACCTGATCACACAATATAACAGTACGTGGACCAAAACCAGATGTACTGAAATCATAAGCTCTGCAAACAAACAAGTTTGTGAATTAACAAGATAATATTTACCAGAATGTTGGTTTATCTTTCTGTAAGCCTAGAACCAAAGCACAAATTTAGTCCTCAATGATGCTACGTTTATAAACGTTGAATGTTACCTGCAGATCGCACATGCTATTATTTCAGCTTCTTCTGGGTTCTTGACTGTGCGAATGCAGTGATTTGTTATCTGTTCTATTGAATCAACACCCGACACTCTTCCGGCTGCAACAGCATTGGCATTCCACTCGACAAATCTTTCCCTCTGAAACTTGTTTTCACAGTAGGTGCAATACCATTTACCATGAGGGACACTCGACAAGGATGCACATTCTGCATAGTTAGATGGACATAAAAGTAAATTATCGTATCAGTATGTATGACAAACACATGATATATAACCTGCTAGTCCGTGTAATTTGAAATTGATACTTATTGTGCCCAAAAGGAAAACGACACGGATTTAATTCTCAACACATTCCTCTCCCTTGCCCTTCTTTATTTTCTTCACTAAATCCATGGTACAAACAAAGCCTCAATGAGTACAAAAAGCTACCATAGTTCAGATCAATAGATTCCTCAAGGACAAAAGCAAGACTGCCTGACTGGGGGATCACACAATAGGGAATTTGTCCAAATAAACAAGAAATCAGAGGAATCATTCTTGCTGACTTAATGAAAAATTAACCTAATGCAATCAAACCAGGACAAAAAAATATATATATATATATATACACACACACATATATATGGCCACATCTTCAAGAAAAGATCCGATTGTACAGGTAATGAAAAGAAACAACACATACAGAATAACACAATTATAAATCTAAACCCACCTTTGTGGAAGGCCCGTGTGCATCCATCACAAAGCACAAGTTTCCCACCATCTGCACATATGCTGCACAAGTCGTCACTGTCTCTAACAGAGGACTTGCGCCCTTTTAGCAGAGAGATGGCAAATTCATGGAGGGACACCCCATTAGATGTATATATATATACATATAGCTGCACAAAAACCAGAAGGCATACTCTTTAGATGGAAACAGAAAAAGGTGTTCAACAATGTTGAAATTTTCAAGTACAGAGAGAGACTGACGGTTTACGCCGGATTCCCCAACCAGCATGAGCTTCAAACTGAGATGGACTGACCTGCTCACAATAGGAAACAAATCAACACACCAGCTAAAACAACCAGACATTACATGTGGAAATCAACACTGTTACGACGTACCAGCGTGCGGCAGCAGCGGCAAAGTATACCTGACCCCAACTTATAGCCATCACGCAATTGCTACAAACAGAAGGCAGAAGATTACAAAGCTGAAATAGGAAAAAGAAACAAAACTTACAGCATTTATCTGGACCACCTTTCCATGAGAATAGTAAGCAACTTCGGTTCCGTCTGTCAATCCACCATCCTCAAAGACCAGCTTGTGCATCGTCTGGTCTCTGTGTAGAATGACACGGCGAGACAATTAAGATATTCTCATATGCAAAAGAACAATAAATAACAATTACACATCACTTTATGATAGACTATAGAGATAAAATCATAGGAAGATATACCAACTTTTTGGTTATCTTTAGTGAGCGTTTTGAGTGCCCAGGTGGAGATCCAACTTTTAAGGACTCCAAGGATGAACGACTATTTGACAACCTATAACACCACAATTGAAAAGTTTAAGAAAAATTAATTGCTGAGTTGTTGGCCAATACAAATAAACATTGTATTCCCAAATCCCAACAACACAGTGCCATTCTGCTATTTATATGTTTGACGTCGTATAAAATGTTCAACATTTCACAAGTTAAAGCTGATGAGCAATAAGTTTATCCAACAAACAAGATTTCAAAACACAGGAGTTCTTGTATAGAAGGATACCTAGATTTCACACATTCAGCGTCAACCTCTGAATTCACCGTGATCATGCAAGAATCACAAATCAGTTCCACCTTCGCAGCAGATGTTGCAAGAAACGACCCTAGAAGCAAAAGAGCACCAAGCTGTCTCATTATGTATTGCAGCAAACATTCAAGAAGTTTATATGTGATAGATAAGCTCACCCCCACAGTTCCGACAGATGACCGATTCCTTCTCTGGCATTGGACCTACAAAGTTTTGTATAGTTTCTTCTAATGTTTTTGCTGAAGATTTCTGGCATTCTTTTACCAAATCGAGGAGGCTTTTCCCATTCTCTAAGCATATATATTGTGGTGCATGTCTGTATGATTTACAGGCATGGATCTCAAATTGACAAGGTGCAATTATCTGTATAAATTAAACATTTCACCAAACCTCGAGTTATATGCTAGATACATGAAAGACAAGACAATAATAAAAAGCCAGTCTCACTAGTTGAAGCAAACCTTAATTACTCACCCTAGCTCCCTTACACAAACTGCAAGAGCACAGGATTCCAGAATCTTTTATGGTTCCCCGTAGTGCGAGTCCCTAGGAGAATAATATATGCAGTTAATATCCTTGAACAAAGTTATTTTCATATATTATCTCTCACAGTTTCGTAATATACAAGACACAAGGAAAATCATCAACAGAGCTAAATATAAATTTAATTCCTTAATCAGAAATAGAATGATAAGAACCATTCTTCAGAAACTTATACAATGTAGTAAATACGAAATGAAAACCTTGCTTCCGGTCACTATCCCTTTTTCAACGACACTTTTATGGGCATATACACACAAAGCATAGTATTATAACGCTTTTGAACCAACATGTCAGTCCTTTATCTTCTATTTAGACATAGCAGTAGACATGCACGACTCCTGCACAAAAAATATAACTCCTCATGAATCTGAAAACATGACCAGAGATGATAAATTCTCTGATGTAAATCATAAAATGTGCAGAAGTATCTAATTTTCCTTCTACACTAAGCTTATATTTTGGACTTGAGCAACAAAAACACTAAAGAATTGCTTCCCTTCATTTAATTTAAAAGAAAAATAAGAAACGTTGTATTAGATAACTAGAAGAGATAGAATGTTAATTTATACTTTCACTTGATTTTTTTTTCATTCTACAAAAAAGCAAGGAAAAAAATTGGTTTTATTGATTTTACTTCTCCTTTTCACTTTCGTCCAACAAATCCTACCTCCAAATTCCAAACAAAGGGCTAACTTCAATTAGGATAATCAGTTTTGTAGAACAAACACTATCGAAAACATTTTCCTTGATATCATATTAAAGAAAAACCTTAAGACTACTGATGGTACAAAAGTGAGTATGCGTCACATTGGCTAATTTATCCATTACTCTTATTTCCTTTTGGCTGAATCACTTCTTCAATCCCTCGTCTCTCCTTTGCGTCTCAATTCCGTTTGTCATCTCTCAAGCTCCCCATTTCAGTCTCTCTTCCACAGCATGTCATTGTTGTTTTGACACCGGATGGAATATACAAACAACTAGGGGTGTTTTATTTCAGAAAAGGAAAATAAAATGAAAGTCTATTTTCTGGTTATCAACATTCTTTTTCACAAAAAAAAAAAAAAAGATATGTGTGAGATAAAGTAATATAATAAGTAGAAATTTAAAAAAAATGTTTTTAAAATGCCTATAAGTTCACATAAAACCTTAAACTAAGATTCTTTGAAGACTTTTTGTTGATAATTTTAAAAATCACCTATAAGAATTAAGTATCACATGTTAATAATTCTAATAGGTGTTTTTTATGTATTCTAAAACTAAAAAATCTTAATATGTTACTAAAAAATTTAATGAATCGGATTATTCAAATAAAGATTGATTAAAATTTGCTTTTGGGATTGACAAATGTTTTTATGAATTCTCATATTCACTAAGTTGCTTCTTGTCGGATTGCCTATAAGAATCATTCGCCCAAAGTACAAAAGAACTACTCGCTATTTAGTAAATTTTCTGTTTTATTTAAAAAATTAAACCGATTTATAATTGGATGAATAACTTCATTTGAACCATTAAAAATTTTGCATCTTGTGAACTTAAAAACATGTCTCAAAGAAAAATGTTTGTACCTTATAAATAAATATTTTGTTTTTCATTTCGAAATAAAACAACCCTAGGTAATGGAATATTACATCCACTTTCAAAAGATCCCATTAATTACTAATGGTGTTGTGAGGTTAGAGATAACAGTGAAATGAACTGTAGAAGAGACAAGGGAAAATGAGCATTTGAGATTTGAAGGACGAAGATGAGATGACAAGTATAGATGATGGGCTAAACTGTGAGACCCCGAATTTTAACGTGAGATTCGGTGTTATGTAGTGATTATTTATTTGGCTATGTATCACAAACCTATTATTAATGAAACTCGACTCTATTTTTATTTATTCCTTCCAACGTCAATTACGCATTTCGCATTTTTAGAGCTTAGCAATTTTATATTCTTCCTCTAGTATTAATACTTGATCGAATGACTACTACTTTAGGAATATTAGACCTCCAACAATTTAGGAGTACATTCCAATCCTTATCCTAATATTTCATCTTATTCTATAATTCATCCCAACCAATTTCCCAATCAATTTTTTTTAAAAAAAAAAAAAATATTTTTTTATTTTTTAAAAATTTCGAAAATTACCATAAATGGGGAGGTTGTTTCATATTCTTTTCAAGACCTACAATTATATATGTATATATATATATATTTACATATATATATTATTTTTTCTCAACTTTTGGTCACATCTTAAAGGATGGACAAACTTTTCTTTCCACCAAATTCTAATAAATAAAAATACCAACACCATGATTATTATTCCTCCAACTTTTGGCTCCTTGTCTTAGGGAATCAATCATTTTGTTATTTTTTTCTTTATCTACCAATATTATTCATTTCATAATTATCATAAAAACACAAGACTTGTTTCCATTTTCCTCTCTAAAGGATCAAATTCTTCAAGCATAAGGTAAGAAAATCTTCATTTCTCCCAACTCTATTTTTCTTCTCCAATCCTCAACCTTATACCTACACCATCTAATAATGTTGAATCCTTCTTGTTGAGGTACTCCTAGAAAATTCTTGAAGAATTAGAGACCTAGATTTGACTACAAACTTGAAGAGGAAATTCAAGATTACATATTATTAAGGTGAGAAAATTATGATTTTAGTATTTTCTCTTGACAACATGAAGAATTAATTTTTGACTCAAGAATATAAATTTTTGGAGTTTAGGGGCTGACCTACATCATCTCAAGTGGAGGTTAGAGGCTTGAAGGAAAATTTCCATTTTTGAGACTACTTGAAGATATTAAGGTGAGTAGTAACCATTTGGTACTAGTATATTTTCTTTAGACTTGAGACTTTAATTTTAACACCAAAATATGGTTTGGATACCATTTAGGGGCTGATCTTCAAGAGTTTGAGTCAAGAAGTTGATTCAAGGAAGAAGACCACATTTTAGATCAACCCGAGAAACTACTACGAGGTGGGTGGAAAAATCCTTTCAACTTCTAGGTGTTTTATTTAAAAAATTGCATGTAGTATTTTGATTTGAACACTTGAGATATATATTATGTATTTCATGCTATTTTCTTGTATCAAGTTGGAAAAATTCTCAAGTGTTGCTCAAAAATGTGATTTATCGAAAAATAGGGCATACATGTACATTTTATTGTTATACTTGATGATATTTTGTATGAGAAGGATATGCATGTGTATGACTCTTGAAATCTATGTTTTGAATGATTTATAACCTGGACAAGTCGAGCATAATTGATTAAATTTCAACTTTTGGACTTAAAATGCAAAAATGGAAAGTTGGTGGACTTAATTGCAAGAAAATAAAACTTAAGGGACCCCTCTGTAATTTTCGATTTTTGGGACTGAACTCAAGTTCAAAAATTATGTTTTGATATTTTAATAAAGTTTTAAGAGTTTTTAGATAAATAAAATCAACCCTTGAAAGCCCAAGGACTAGATTGTAAAATTTGAGAAGTTTAGGGGCTATTTTGCAAATTTCAGAAACTGTACCAGACCTAATTTTGAAATTTGAAATTTTAACTCTTAAGGGACTGGAAATAACATATTTTAAGTGTATTCCAAAAATCCAAGTGTTTAGAGTTTGGAAAGTAATTTTATAAAAGTTGAAGGACTAAAGTGTAAAAGATTAAACTTGAGGACCCAAATGAAATTTCCAGGACTTATGCAGCCCATGCACCTGGAAATACTAATTTAACTATAACATAATTATATTTTGGACCCAAGGTTCAAATTTCATAACAATTGGACCCTAAAAGCCTTAAAGGCAATTATTTCAAAATGGGACAAAAATGAGATTTTCAAAAGTTAAGGGACCTATACTTATGGCGTTTTAAAACTGTTTTTGTTCCAATATCCCACTAACCTTAGTGACATTTTCCAATTGGAATCACATTAAAAGCCCTCCCGGTTTGTGAGTTCGATTATTTTAAACTTAAGGCCCGAAATGACAATTTTAACAAATTTGGGGCCAATGTGAGAATTTTATAAAAACTCGACCTCAAAACTTTAAAAACCTGAATCTCTGAACAATTTAGAGATTTTAGGAACTGACCTCATAATTTTTCAAGGTCGGGATATTTATTTATTCAATTTTTAACCCCAAAAGTATTGGTTTTTACAAAACGGGGCTAATTGTAAATTTTTCTTTTTATCAAGGACCTAACTTAAATTATTTTTCATTTACTAAAACAGCCCTGGACCCTCTGACTTTAGTTATTAATTAAAATATTTTATTTTCTCAAAAACTACTTGACTTATCGGATCGTCTTGACCGATTAAAACCCAATCGTGGGGCGACACCGTGTTGCGATTTCGAATCTATAACGGACTTATGTTCCACCTAATCTTTCAAGATATCGAAGATTGCTTATCCTCCCGATAATCATCTTCATCCAAATAACTCCACCAACGCCATAATTACTTTACGCAAATTTTGAAAACTTTTTATGAATCGCTTCCCGATCAATATACTCATTGCCTGGTTGACTACGAGCGTGTACTTAATTTCTTGCTGAGTCAACTTGGTGTGTCGAGCTCACGTCGGAATGGATACGTCGGGGATGGAACCGGCAGCTCGGCTTTGCTATTCCACTCTTCCTACCCCATCGTCCCTAATCCCGGCAAATCGAGGACGGAGTTTGTCCAAGGAAGCGGGTCGTAGTACTTGAGGTATAATCATGATTATGACAAATCCGAGCCTTGCTAGCTCCACTGGGATTTTGTCTTTGCCTATGGAGCGATAAGGTGGCAGGTCTTGGACCATCTTGCTCGGGGAGTTACAAGGAAGAACGAAGGAATCATTTGTCGATCCACACGATTCCGGAGTTAATCGGACCCGTTTGGTTGGCGCTACAAATCCGTGCGCAAACCGCTTACTTGTATTGCATGGTTGGCGCTTACAAATCCGTGCACGCAACTCTACTTGTCTTGCATAGGATTGGCGTTACAAATCAAACGCAAATCCTCATGTTTACTTGGACCATAGTGTGCCTTGACCATGAACTGTTTTCTCAAATTGTATAAGTATATTACTTAATATGTTTATCACGACGCTTGTGGATCGTGTGTGAAATCATGCATCATCTCTCACACGTTTTCATACAACTAAATTTCTCGCATTAACTATTTATATCGCCACACTTGCACACGATCACCCCATCCACTGAGATTTTGTCTCATTCCCTCCTTTTCTAACCTTTAGATGAAGAGTCTGTTGAAAGGCACCGAACCTCTGATTGAATCCCTATCGGTGTTGTGGAGCGACATTTCCTTTTACTTTTATTTGTTGTTGGACTCTTCATTTTATTTATTTTTGGACTACGTAAGTTAATTAAGATAATCTTTTTGGGTTGTATTCGGATCTTTGCGGACCTTAAGATGTAATTTGTACTCGTGGTTATTTTAAATTCATTTGCATTAGACTCTATTTTCCTTGGAATTTTTGTATCTTTGGTTTTATTTTGATTTATTTTACTTTTAAGTGATTGATCGTTGTCGCGTCACATTTGGCGTGTGATTATTATGTATCGAGCTCGGCTAGTAAGATGGAAACTTACACCCGGAAAGGACCACCGGTTGTGTTGGGTTGTCGGCGACTTTGACCAATTAAGTGTGAAATCGATTTCAATAATGGCATAGAACCGTATTATTGATGTTTATGTTAAGTCGAAATTTATACTTGGAGAATCCATAGTCATACTGATTTGACTTAGTTGACTCTTGATTGACCTTCCTTAGTCATTCTTTCTTGTTCTTCCTTATCTTTTCCTTACATTCGTCTAATCGCCCCTTAGTTTTGTTTGACCAGGATAGTTCCTCCGCGCTTGGATTGGGTACCACTACTAGGTGACCTAAGTTGAATCTTGGATGAATATTTGAACTCTTTTGGGCTGTTATAGTGTTAAGATATCCGGATATTCCTCTATTTGGGCGCTAGGTGATTTAGAAAATGCGTGATTTAGAGATTATAATGCCTCGATATGGTGAGACTCGAAGAAAATGAGGATATCTCTTGAGAAATATATGATTTGGATGTGATATATTATGGGATCTAGACACATAATGATATTACTTTGAGAAAATGATAGTAGGGGAATCACTAAGTATATTGATCAATGATAATACCCTTGTGTTATTCATTCTCAAGTACTGCACAAGCTTAAGTAAGGAATTTGACTTGTGGTTTAGGTATCACGGATAAGATACATTAAGTATGTGACTATTATACGATCTCGACTAGATGTTACCACTAAATATCCCCTCCCGAGGATAGACGAACTGTTTGATCAACTTCAAGGAGCGACGGTGTACTCGAAGTTTGATTTACAACAGGGATATTATCAGCTAAAGATCCGTGAAGAAGACGTTTCCAAAACGGCATTTCAGACCAGATATGGACACTACGAGTTTGTAGTGATGCCTTTCGATCGACAAACGCCAGCAACGCGTTTATAGATCCGATGCATCGAGTTTTCAACCTTATTTGGATCAATTCGTAGTGATATTCATTGATGACATACTCGTATACACTAAGTCTAGAGAAGAGCATGAACGTCATCTAAAAATTATTTTGGAGACACTACGAGAGCACAAGTTGTATGCCAAATTCAGCAAGTGCGAATTTTGGCTTAGTGAAGTCGCATTCTTGGGACACATAGTATCCGGCACTGGGATCGCCGTAGATCCTTCGAAGGTACAGACAATGGTTGAATGGAAACAACCGAGTCAGAATGTGAGGAGATCGAAAGTTTCTTAGGACTAGGCTGGATATTATCGAAGATTTATCCAAGATTTCTCCAAGATAGCGGACCACTCACTCGACTAACCCGGAAGCGAAGTCAAGTTTGAGTGGAATGACAAGTGTGAGGCTAGTTTCCAAGAGTGAAGAAAGCGACTTACTACGACTCGATCTTAGCCCTTCCAAAAGGAACAAAAACTTTGTCGTCTAGATGACGCATCAAAGGAAGGACTAGGAAGCAGATGCTCATGCAAGAAGGAAAGGTCATTGCTTACGCATCACGAAACTTCAAGCCGTATGAAGCCAATTACCCAACGCATGACTTGGAATTGGCGGCAATAGTGTTCGCATTAAAAAATGGATGACTACCTCTATGGAGCAACATTCACGGTTTACACAGATCATAAGAGCCTAAAGTATCTATTCTCTCGAGAAGGAACTCAATTTGAGGCAACGGAGATGGATGGAGTTAATAGAAGATTATCACTTTGATATTCAATACCATCCCGGAAAGCTAACGTATAGGCGACGCCTTAGCGAAAAGCGAGTTTAGCTAGACTAATGATTCGAGAGTGGAGATCATTAGAAGAATTGAGCACTTGGAATCCGGCGAGAACCAGTACCTTCGAATTTCATGTGCTAATATCTCGATTAAACCCGATCTAATGATCGAGATCAAAGTAACACGAGGGATTGACGTGCAACTTCAAAAACTAAAAGAAGATACTCAAAGGAGAGAGATCGAAATTCTCGTGGGGAAGATGGGACCATCGGTTTCGGAATAGAATTTGTGTACCCGGTGATGAGCAACTTAGGAACAGAATCCTCTCGAAGCACACCGTTCGAAATACACTATACATCCCGGAGGAAACAAGATGTATAAGGACTTGAAACAAGATTCTTGGTGGGCAAACATGAAGAACCAGGTGCAGTTCGTTGCGAGATGCTTGACTTGTCAACGAGTAAAAGTCAACACCAACGACCATCCGGTTTATTACAACCGTTGAGAATTCCAGTGGAAATGGGAACACATAACGATGGACTTACGTGATCTATCTCACATGAGGACTAGACGAGGCGATGATCTTATATGGGTAGTCGTAGACAACTCACGAAATCATACACTTCCTACCCATGAAGAAACCGACAACTTAAAACTTGCGCAAATTTATATCCGAGAGATCATTCGACCGCATGGAGTGCACGATATAGTGTCGATGAGACCCGAGATTTGTCTCCATTTAAATGCTTACATAAGAATCGTACCTCACTAAGTTTCAAAGACAAAGAAGACATCCACAAACCGATGGCGGTCACGAGCGAACAATTCAAACCCGAAGACATCCGCGAGCATGCACGTTGACTTCCAAGGAAGTTGGGATTCGTACTTACCATTGGCCGAAGTTCGCCTATAATAACAAACCTATCAAAGCACTTGGGATGGCACCCTACGAAGCTCGGACGGCGAAAGTGTAGAT